>APFE031186796.1:173964-223849 GCA_000404065.3 Pinus taeda
TCAGGACGCTGGTTGTATCCTCCTTTGTTGATTATTAATAATAGATGACTATCATTATGGTTCCATTCTCATTGTTGTAATGATTAATGTTGAATTATGTCCTTCTTGACTGATGTATAATTGCATATATTAGATTTCACGCTTGTGTTTGTGTTATTCTCTTTGTGTGCAGGTGTCCATTCACGGGGATAGTGGAGGACTGTGACCGGCCAAGGCAAAGGAGCGTAGGCGACATCTCTTCTACAAACAAAAGCGTTGGAATCCAAGTAGGTCTCCATTACCTACCTTTTATTTGCAATTAGGAACTTGTGTGATAGCATTGTTTGATTGTTACTAGACCCATTCTGGGCTAGTAGGGATCGCCTCTATCCGTAGAGGGGATTTACCTCCCCAACACATGGTATTGGAGGCTTCGTCATGTATAAATATGTATTGTAACATTGAAAGGAATATAATGAAAAATCAAGTTGGTAGTCTCGGTTTTGGGATCCAGGGGAAATCTCTTTGCATATGTGTTTTTTATGTGTTATGCTCTCGCATTGTTTATTTTTCTATGATTTAGAATTCGTATGCAGGTAATTTCTGTACGGGGTTAAAACCTACACTCGAAAGTAGTATACTTGCTCTACATTGTGGAGAAGCTAAGGCTAATCACAATACTCTCCAAGCTTTCTCTAAGCCAAATCTTGGCCAAAATCTTGGCTCCCAAAATGTTGTTCTATGAGTTATGAGGTTCTATTTATAATAAAGGGTGGTGTGACCCTTAACATTCCCCTTTGACTTTTTGACTATGCTCATGACCCTTCAAATCCTTTACAAATAACTCTTTATATTACATAGTGACTATTCACATTCCATAATTGACAATTGGAATTTCACTTACAATATATTTACAAATAATATACTTTTTCCACATATACCCATGTGGGACAAGATAGGCTAGAGTCAACCTAACAAGAAAACACTATGACTTAGGATCTAGGGGAAAGACCAAGTCAGTAACATTGTCTTGATGATCTTCGATGACGAAATTATACTAATCTTGGTATTGCTATGGTGTCCCCATACTGTTTAGTTATGTCTTTCTCGAAACAGACTCTTGCCTCCATGGATTTTGGGTATATGGTCCCGGAACCTATATCTGACTCATTTTGAAGCATCAGCAACATGATGTTGACCTTCACAGGACCACTGAGGTACTTTTGCATGTTGAGTGGGCTCAACTCACAACTATCTATTATCGGGAAAACTAGTGTCCATTCAGAGCTGCTAGTCCCACTAAGACGGGTAGCTATCTTAGAAACAAACAAACTAAATCTACTTGTGTCTTCCTTTATGAGAGATAGATGAGAGAGAAGTAGAGAGTACCAACCTCAGTCTTCTGTTTGGCTCCTTTCTTGTTTCCTCTTCCCTTTGACAGAGCTTCGTCACTCTTTCCTCACTTGTCCCGCTTCAAAGAACACCTGTAGAGTCAAAGAGCATAATACCATCAAAGCATAGAGATTTATAATCATAAACAATATAGGATCAGATGTATATTAACCATACAAATGCATATACCAATACAAGATTCAGAAATATACAAGAATATGGAGGAAAACTCAAATAGCTTTATTGATAAAAGTAGTAGAAGAGAGGATTACAACCTAGTGGTTTGACCCAGTGCCATCCTCCTAGCATGAAAGCCCTCTTCACCTCATGAAAAGCTAGATCTCCCAACATTATGATGTTTCACACAGAAACCAATAACACTTCCTTACAAAATACAAAATTCTAGCCTTTGGATCTCTAAGATGAGGGATCCATATATAGATATTTGCAGGTGGGTGAGCCAACTTCTGGGATTTTCATTAGTGTCATTTCTCTAATATTTCTTACTTCCAATT
The DNA here is from genome assembly GCA_000404065.3 of Pinus taeda. Lineage (NCBI taxonomy): Eukaryota > Viridiplantae > Streptophyta > Pinopsida > Pinales > Pinaceae > Pinus > Pinus taeda. The sequence goes on from APFE031186796.1 coordinate 175,851, forward strand.
GGAGATTTCATGATCTATTACTCATCCCTGGGCAAATTCAGAGAGGCAAGTGTCAGATGAGCAGTTTCTAGAAGATTCTATGGGTTTCCACCTAGAAAACTGCCTCTTCCATTTGTCTACTCTCGTTCATAGCACCCTACAAAAGGGATTTTTACTATGCATCACACCCTCTATGTGTAATAGGTGAGATGCATTGCACCCTCAGAATAGAGTAGTTTGTATGGTCTAGTTTTGACCAGTTCTGAGCAGTTTTTCAAGGAGAATGTCTAGGAAATGATGTAATCAACTGACCTTGTTTCTTTAGGGTATGAAACAACACTTTTAGGGGTTTAGAAGCCCTTGGTTTATGGACATATGTGATTGGGGTTGCAGTGCCCAACATGTCTATAACAGTTGCCCCCTAAAGCATGAGGTCGTAAATCTTTTGATCTTGGGTGAAATGCTTTATCATGACGATCTGAGGTCTTTCAAAACTGGAAGGTGACCTGTAATAAGATACAACACAATACATTATCTTCATAATATTTTCACTTTCTAGCTGAGGTGGGCATTCCCATGCTCAGCTTTATAAATTCATTTTCATGTACATAGGACAGACAATCGTCTGTGTGGCAAATTGATGATTCTGGTAGAGTCATCATCCCTTAGTTTGGATGATTATCTATGTAGCTATGATGTACATTTGATGTCTTTATTTTCCTAAATATATCGCAGCCCAGATCGATGAAACTATATCCGAGGTCTTCAAACTCGTTCAATCTTTTCCTGAAGTACAAGTTGATCCATGTGAAAAGATGTTTTGATGTCGAACATGGAAAGACATTACCTGATTACTAACCACTGCTGTAAGCTGTTAACAGGCGTGAGAGGAATCATCGATAATGATGATGACCCTCAAGGTACTACAGTACAATTCACATGGTGTGAATACATGAATCGATGGCGAACACCATGTAAAATCTTCTAGTCGAAGGTCATTGATGTAAACCTATTGTCAGAAGTGAGAAACTTGCTATTGAGGCATGCAAGCTTCAAAGTATTGAAAGGGTTGTTCCTAAGTTGACTTCTTGGATAATGAGCTGATGTCGACAAGAAGTGACCCGTCATAGGAGGGCCTTAATGAATCCCACATCTACGACACAGACTAGAGCAAATGATTTTGTGGAGGTGGAAATGATCTGGTGATACAAGGTTTAGGGTGGCAGTCATGAAAGAATGGAGCATGAAGGTATTGCAGCGGATGAGGCGTAAGCTGGGTTGGGGAATTCTCTGAGCGAATTCTCTTGAACATCTCGGCAACACTGAAATGGATTGGTAGCGTTAACCTAAACAAAAGATGGTACAGAGGACCAATGGTGATATGACCGGTGAATGGAATAACCCAACCCGACTCAATCATGGTGATGGAGTGAAAGTGTCATGTTCAAGAGCAACCTGCTACCAATAAAATTCTTCAACCTTTTTTCCGAATTTTTCCACAGTCATTTCTAACTAGTACCTCTTTATTTTTTTCAATCTTGAGGAGTATAACATATGCTTTTTCTATAATTTTCCCTTTGGGCAAACTTGTCGCTATGTTTTAGCAAGCCTAGTGACAGTGAAACTCGCTCTTGTCTGTAATGGACAAGTTTGTCGCTATTGTTTTAACGAGTTTAATGACAAAGATAACTCAGTCCTTTCCAATTTTAACGAGCTGGAGAGGCCAATTGCTCAGCAATCTTTTCATATTTGATGAGTCTAAAAAGAGCTTAAAAGAGACTCGTCTTTGAGGAACAAGTGATATTTTTGGGTAGCAGCTGCTTCTAGGTAAGGTTTGGAAGTTTTCAATCATGGTAGTGTAAAGAAGGTGGCTAATAGAATCACTCTTCATAGCTATTCCTCAAAAGTGTAAACAATCAAGTGGAGGCAAATGATTGGCTAAAAAGTGGAGGTGATGGTAATAACACGACCAAGGTTCAAAAGCTAATGGTGATGCAATCACAAAGGCTATTTATTGAAAGTGGGTTCATTTTTTAATGAGCTTGAACTTTGCAAGAACATATGCTCATAACTAAGTTTATTTTTTAACGAGTTTGAACTTTGCGGAAACATTGCTCGTGCCAATCGTATAATAAGGATATCTCTCATCAATAGGTTCACTTTTTAGGGAGCTTGCACCATGTGCAACATTGCTCTGGAGCCTTTTGTATGCAAGCTAGGAATGACCAACCTACAAGGTTAAAGGGTTGAGAGCCTACAAAATAAGAAAATAAGCCTACAAACTACGAAAATAAAAGGTCGTTTTTCACTTTCATACAAAAGGTTTGCATGCCCCCATGTATAAAGAGAAGTAGATTTTCCAGGTTACCATATGGAAGTTCTTTCATTAAAGCAAGGTTGTTTAGTATGCATTTCTAGACAAAACACTTCCTTGGCTCTGTCCATTGAAATAGACAAAGGTGAATGGTGGGAGCTTCCACTCACATAACGTTTGACGAGGGAATCCTTTTCCAGTCTAATCCCATTTTCCTAAATAGATGGGTGTGTTAGACTAGTCATATATCTGCATTGGAAACCTACCTTATATCTAAGGTTTTCCTGCCAAAGTAGACCAAGGTGCATGCCCCCTAGGTTTAGTCACATTCACCATATCACTCACGCTCATCAGGTGGAGGGACTGGAGGTTGATGAGACATTCCTTGTGCGAAAAGACCATTTAGGGAGGGTATTTGACTATTAGCCATGTTTGAACCAGGAAATAAAATCCGGTCAATGAACTGGACCATTCTGCCTTCATACGAGAAACACATCACCCTAAAGAGTGAGGAAACAATATTTCCCATGCTATAAATGTAATCACGTCCAAGGAGTAGATTCTAATATAATGGCCCTTGGACTACCATCACATTTAGATAAATGGTTTTCCTTCTCAAATTTATATGCAAATTTGGAAGGATCCCTAATGGTCGACTGGTTCCTTTGTTGAAGCTTGACAGATTTTGAATCTCAGGAAAAAGCAATGGTGAACCAAGTGCTTTCCAAGAAGTTGAGGAAAGAATACTCATGGATGCCCCTTCATCTATGATTGTACCATCCATGATCATTCTGTAAGCTTGTACTATGATTTGGAATGGTACATTAGATGGTAGGTGGGGTCTCCCTAGTAGATTCCAATTAAAGGAAATGACTAGATTTCTTGGAGGAGGGACTGAATAGATGGCCGAATGAATCTCTAATGAACTTTCTTCCTATGGTAAAGGAACGGGTAGATTTCCCCTAGGTTCATTAGATTCTGTGTTAACAAAAAGAATTTGAACAGTGTCATTCTAATTCTCTTTTGTGACTATATCATCTAACAGTGGACCTTCTGAAGGCAAGACTGGGTCGACTGCTGTCTCGACCTGTTGACTTTGGTCTAGTGTCGACTCAAAGGGTTTATCTTCAATTATAGGTGCTTTGACCGACAACAAAGGTGTGCCAGTCATATTTTCAACTAGTGATGGACTCGGCAAGAGTTTCTTGTATCCAGGAGGAAGCCGTAGTGGTGAAGTAGGATAGTTATCCAAGACTCTTTTAGCTTCATCCAGGAAGGGACAACGGTGGAGGGCATGATCACCTTCACACAGTCTACAAGAAAATTTAGATATTCCTTTTTGTCCATTGACTTCATTTTCACTAGTTGACAATGTACTCTCAACATGATCGTTAAAGGTTGAGGACACCAAATTGTGCAAGTGGGGAGACCAGTCCCTTAAGATCCATGGGATACAAGGACAATCTCAATGATAGTGGTCTCCTTTGCAAATGACACATGGAGATTTATGTTTGGATGGTGCAGTGTGTGGATTTTCGCCAAACAATGTGTGGTTGCCCCCTTTCACCATTGGCTTCTTCTTCTTCTTCTTCTCCTTCCCTTTCTTCTTCTTCTCAGTTACTTTGTTTTTAGTTTTACTAGCTTCACCAAGCAAAGAGGAAGAAGGAGGGAGAGAAAGAAATAAAGTAGAAGGTTGGGGGATAACCCTAGTATCATCTGGTTGCTAATTTGATTGCTCAGGAATCACAGTGTTTTGAATGACAGAGGTCAATAAAATCGATATTGGCAGGTCAATTGTAAGTCTTGGAAGGGACAATGTAGCCATATGAGGTGCACCAACATCTCCCCAAGAGGAGAAGGGACTAGGATCCCCCCCAAGGGGAAATCCTTGATTGGTGGAATCTATTTTCTCAACCTAAGACCAACGAGGGAAGAATGATGTTATTCCGATTAAAATAAATTTTATGATGCTTTGACACAACTTTCTTTTTCAATTTTAAAGAGTCAAGAAAATGCTAAAGATGACTCTAGTCGCCTTCAATTTTTAATGAGCCTAAAGTGACAAGTGCTCAGATGGACCTTTTCTTTTAAGGAGTTTGAAAAGGAATGAAAGTGACTACTCTAGAAATCTAAATAGAGGGATTACCAAACCAATCACAAAACTGCAGAATACTTATACTTACACCAGTCAATCTTCCCAAATGTCGTGTTTAGTGCATTAAGATCGATAGGGCGGCAGACATGGCTTCCTAAAGATAAAGGATATAGCCTATTGTGGTCTCCCAATATATACTCAATGGTACATGGGAGCACAAGTCTGTACTAGCACTTGTCGTATCAAAGAGGAGGCATCACCCAACCTATGATGAAAACGATACTTACCAGGCTTTACGATGCCGGAATATGTCTCTAGCCTAGACTTATAGATGTTGTGTGTTAGGTTCCAAAGCATTTTTATGTTCATAGAGGTTTATTTTACAGTTGATCTTTCTTAAGAATTTTTCCTTTAAGGTTCACTGTGTGATGTAGATATACAATTCCTAAATATGCAATCTAAGATGATAAACAGTCGTTTACTTTCTCTTTGCAATGAAAATCCTAGCTAAGGGAAGAGAAGTAAAATCTTTTCAACATAGAGCAGAGAGCACACACTAAGATGCACTGTCCTAAATCAATTTCCACATGCAGTCTAAATGCAAATGCACATGCATCTATTTGATTTTTCAGTTTCCTTAATGTGAGAATGACAAAAAGAAAACTAAGTACAGATTTGAACTATCTTTCCTCAAAGCAACACTTTAGCAATTTATTTTCAAAAACGAAAGGACGGTTTAGATGACACTTTCAATTTCAACTTGAAAACTACTTTCGACACTTCAAAGAATCGATGATCCAAATCAAATAAAATAGCAAAAGTGTAATCGACTATCTAAAAGAGGAAGACTTTATGACACTCTTTTCTTTGACTGAAAACGACACTTGCAAACCCTTTCAAATCAAAAGACGACAGTTCGATTAAGCTACTGTTTGCAAAGGAGAATTGTAAATGATGAAAAATACATAAAAACATTCACAATTATTTATCAATGGAGGCTGAATAATGCAAAGGAAGAGAGTTTCAACAGTGATATATTGATCACAGACATCAAAACTACTAAATAAAACTGAAGACAATTAAGCAAAAACCCAAATCTGGAGGCAAAACTAGTCTCACTTAATCATCGCACCTGTAACACGGGGGAATAGGGATGCATCTCATCTACAACACACGGGAAGTGCGATACATCCAGGTTGCCAATGAGAGATAGTGTGATGGTCCAGGGATGAGACTGAGCTTGGTTTTTGCTCACAATTTGCAACTAAGTTCAAGGATTTAGGCTGAGCTAATGATAGGCAGTAAACAAAAAGTATAGGGGCTGATCTAATGAGGTTATTTGAGCTAGCACAATGGTACTTAGGATGTTTGCAAGTCAAATGTTCAGTTCATAAACTAACCTAGAGATTGACTGAAGCAGCTTTCATCTACTTTGTAGTTGCATAGAAAAAGCAGTTCGAAGGCTAGATGGATTAACATTAGTATCCATCTATAGTTTATAAAGAAAAAAATAGTGACTAACAATCAACTATTCGCTCCCTAGCAAAGTCACCATTTTGTAATCGGGAAAACTAGTGTCCATTCAGAGTTGCTAGTCCCACTAAGATGGTTAGCTATCTTAGAAACAAACAAACTAAAGTTACTTGTGTCTTTCTTTATGAGAGATAGATGAGAGAGAAGTAGAGAGTACCAACCTTAGTCTTTCATTTGGCTCCTTGCTTGTTTCCTCTCCCCTTCGACAGAGCTTCACCACTCTTTCCTCACTTGTCTCGCTTCAAAGAACACCTGTAGAGTCAAAGCAGCATAATACCATCAAAGCATAGAGATCGATAACCATAAACAATATAGGATCAGATGTATATTAACCATACAAATGCATACACCAATACAAGATTCAAAAATATACAAGAATATGGAGGAAAACTCAAATAGCTTTATTGATAAATGTAGTAGAAGAGAGGATTATAACCCAATGGTCTGACCCAGCACCATCCTCCCAGCATGAAATCCCTCTTCACCTCATGAAAAGCTAGATCACCCAACATTATGATGTTTCACAGAGAAACCAACAACACTTCCTTACAAAATACAAAATTCCAACCTTCAGATCTCTAGGATGAGGGATCCATATATAGATATTTATAGGTGGGTGAGTTAGGTTCTGTGATTTTGATTAGTGTCATTTCTCTGATAGTTCTTGGTTCCACTTGGAGATTTCATGATCTCTTACTCATCCCTAGGTGAATTCAAAGAGGCAAGTGTCAAATGAGTAGTTTCTAGGAGATTCTTTGGGTTTCCACCTAGCAAACTGCTTCTGCAATTTGTCTGTTCTAGATCATCGCACCCTACAGAAGGGATTTTCAGTATGCATTGCACCCTCTATGTGTAACAAGTGAGATACATCGTACCCTCAGCATAGAGCAGTTTGTATGGTTGAGTTTTGACCAGTTATGAGTAGTTTTTCAGGGAGAACTTCTAGGAAATGATGTAATCAACTGACCTTGTTTCTTTAGGGTATGAAACAACACTTTTAGGGGTTTAGAAGCCCTTGGTTTATGGATATATGTGATTAGGGTTGTAGTGCCCAAGTATGTCTATAACACTATCCCTAGTGGCCTCTTGCCTTAGCTGCTCCATGTACATTTCGATCTCTATCCAGACTTGGTTCTTATGTTTAGCATCAGTGAGGGAACATGTATCTATTCACTCTCTTCCTCAATTGTTGGCTTTTCTGACTTATCACCCTGTAATAGCATTGTTTTCTCTATCATTCCACATTTCCTTTCTTCTTATTCTGTATTTTTCTCCTCTTCCTAATCTTTCCTCCAGTTGTTGTTTTGCTTGTTGTGGTCTCACTTATGCTACTTGTAAGCTCTTCTTTTCTTTCTTCCTTCATTCTGATGTTTGTGTCCTCTTCTGCCTTTTTCTTATGTTGTTAAAGATTCCTACATGAAGATTGAATTCTCTTTCACTTTACAACTTTGTTCTCCATTCATTATGTCAACAATTTCCTCTTTCATTGATCTTGTACTGGATTTTTTCCTTCCACCACCGTTGTTGGTCTTGCTTCGATGTTAGTGTTGATTCCTTTTCTGTAAATAGTTGGGCATTTGCATATATCGGAAAGTAGATTTATGCTTTCTCAACTACTTCCCCAGTATCGCTTTCAGTGGTCACTCTTGAAACAACTCTATTTGGTGCCATGGTAGAGTGACTATTGTGGAGAAGTGCTTCACGAGTGTGGTACCTATGGGATAGAAAAGACACTCATGGCATGCAAGCAATAGCTCTTAGAAACCTAAATTCACAACATGATCAAGAAGAAACTAGCACATCTAATGAGAGGAATTGTGTAATTTTGGCTGAAAGGGGTTATTGATTGACTATGGGAACTGCGCACAACACAGTCCCAAGATTCAATGTGGAAGCTTAATGACTAGAACTACACAAAGTGGTGTTTAGTCTAGGCTAGAGCCCGGGAGAGACTATGGATTGTGTAGTCTCAGTGGCTAGGCTGGGAGACTCACTCCTAGAACTGGGTAGTGTGTAGTTGGAGCCAACCTAGGATAGGCTCTACATAATTCCACAAGCCAAGGTAGAGGCCTTGAGCTCCCAGATTGTGTAATGCATGCAGTGAGATGTGAGATCCGGGAAAGGGGAGCTTAGACCTATTCATGGGGAGTGTGAAAAAAAGAATATATGAAGGATGATCTAAGGATGAGTGCATATTTGACTAACTCTATATGTATGGATGTACAACAAGTGCAACAATGGATCAAACTGAAGGAACGTGATGCATGTGAAGGGAGTGATCGCAACCACGATTGTTGGTGCCAAAAAGGGAAAACTCACGTGACACTTTAGAAATGAAATCTATAAATTGAAACAATACTTCTACAAGATAAAACAAGATAAAAATCCAACAATCATTCAAAAAAATGAGTAAAATAGCACTCTCACAAGATAATAAAAATAAGTGACTGAAAAAAGTGGCATAAGGTAATAAAAGGAAAGCTCACCCCAAAAAGTGATGACAATTGTCCGAAGGCTCCTCGACCTCCAAGGGAATACTAGAGCTTGATGATTGAATATATAAGTGAGCTCTAGAGGGGTATATTACATAGAGTTCAGAAAAAATCAAATTTATGACGCATATGCTTAAGATTAAAGACAACAGTGGCACTTGGCAGAAACTTTTAAAGATGGAAATGTGTCACCTTTAGGAAACTAATAATAGATCCCTACTTCCTAGGGATTATTGTCCTCTTAGCTTCTTTCTTTTTCAGGAAAGTTTCCATGCACTCCCTAGAAATATTGCGTAGTTTTGGGAGGGACCGGGCAACTCTCAGGTTCATGCATTGAGTATTTTTTTACCACAATAGGTTTTGTGTAATTTCTAGGTTGAGTGGCTCTAGGCTGCCTCTCAGGCTCTATGCAATTTACCAGCTGAAGGTAGGTTGTTAGTTGGCTCAATGTAATTCTAGAATTGAAGGCTCACTTGCTAGATTGGACAGCACAACTCCTGGGAGCAAGGCTGGTTTCCCTCAAGGATTATGCAGTTCACTAATGCAAGTCTGGAACTGAGTTGAAACCAAGTAAAGAGATGGGCTTGGGGGTTAGACGTTAGAGAAAGCAAGAAAAAACATGTAAAGAAAAATATAAAATTCAATGAAAGCACAAGTACATGGGCGAGTGTGAGATACATTGATGGGAATTTAGTAGGGAGGCTTAAAAATGAAGCATAGGAAAATTTTTGGACGGTGGTTCAAGCTGCTACAAAATTGGTGACACATTGGTAGAACTCCATATCTCTGTATGAACCTTATCTCACGTAAAGAGATTCTAACTCTTCCAAAAGTATTGTTTGAATGTTTGATTGTCATGGTTCCTTCACTAGCTTGAGTTAAAGATATAGTCCCTACCATTTTCTTTTATCGACAGCACACATAGCCAACCAAGTCAACTAGTTTGTTTTAATTGGGGATGAGGGGTATATTGATGCACAAGTAATATAGAATGTCAGAGTTTTAGTTTCATCTCTGGTGTTTCTTTGCTGCCAACAAGCCTCGACAGTACCCTAGTGGAGTCACTTCAGGAACACAAGAATTTCTCCACTGCCAATGAGCATGGATAGTACCCTGATGGAGTTACTTGCTTCACCTCTGCACGCAAGAAGTCTTTCTCTTCTTTCGCCTTTATTTGATTTTTTTCATTTTTCATTTTTAAAGAACTATGGATAGGCACTTATTTATTACATGGGGTGGAACAGGGACCTCGAATTATTGAAAGAAGAAGAGGTTGTCCCTTTAGAGATGGATGTTATATATACCTCTAACATAATTTATAAGTTTTTACCCCTCACCTTACTCTACTTGATTGAGTCAACAAGGGTTAACCAAATATAGAAAACCAATTGGAGTAGGCGATACTAGTTAAATGTGTAAGCATCATGATTTTACCAAGATTGACTTAGAAAGGAACATATTTTCCATCAGTGTATCATTTACTAAAGAAATTCAAGATATTCATAAAGAGGGAATAGACAGATAACCAAATGTTGATAGTTGTACAAGTCCTCTTGTATTTCACCCTACTTGTCTCAAGAAGCCAAACATGGTTTCACGGGAAACTAATCCTATAGGTGCATAGCAAGAAAAATACAATGGACATAGTTAAAATGAAGGAAAATAAGTAAGAGAAGTAAAAACATGAAAGAAAACACAAACAAGAAAGAAGCACTACTCCTACTCCTAAGCTAAATAGCGCATGGGCTTATTCACATGAAGTGATATTTCCAATGTAGCCACTATCACATTGGTTGACCCATGTAAGTGAAAGCATGGTTGAAAAGAAAGATATTTATACAAACAGGAAAGAAAGAAAAATAAACCAATGAAAACAAACATGCTCAAAGTTTGAATACATTCACAGAAAAGAAAAGACTAAAAGCACATGGAATGCACTCTACAGTTATATCATGGTGTTGTATCACACTGTGCACAGATGATAAGAATGTACACTCTTTCGACCTTGAAAAATGAGAAAACATGCAGAAATAATAAAACTTTTGTTTTGCATATGACTTTCTACGTATGACTCTAGCTGCCACAGTGGGACCCGTAGGATAACTTTGTTGCAACCAAATATGAGGCCATTACTCTGGTGAGATAAGCACTTGGTAAGCTTATTCATACTCATTATGTAGAACACATGGGTCGGTGTAGTTGATATCACATGAGTAGTAGTGAATGGTATTGGCTCAATGTGAACAAGAGAATGACGAGGAGTTTGGGGTGATTCAACAAATTTCTTATCAGAAGTGGAACTGACCTCTCGAATGTGAGAGCCTAACATAACCGTCAGCTCGGGCTGAAGTGCCTCGACAACTTGAGGGGTCTCCACTTCATCAAAATATGTATCATCAAAGACCAGTGGCTTGCAAAGATCAATAGTAAGTGAATTAGAATTGTTCAAATTAATTAGTAAATCTATCATGATATCCACAATTAAAAAATTCGAGAGGTGCATTGAAATCCTCATGATCTAACAAATCATATAGAGTGGTTGATGAGAAACATAATTTTTTACCCTCTAAATTTCCATAAATGAAAGATGAGAGGTCAAGTAGATTCAGAAATAAATATGTGTCCTCTCTATAATCAAATGATAGAATGGCATCCTGTGTGTCCTATGAATGATCATAATTAGAAACATCTGGGGATGATTTTTCACAAGAAAAAATAGAAATGGAATAATCACAGAAGATGTCAAGATAAAGCGAATGAGGGGCAGACAAAAGGAGGTCATCTGACTTTTTCTTCAGATTCCCACACATACTCATAAAAAATGGCAGCAGGTTGGCTTCCCAACGCTGAGTTTATCCATAATTTGATCCTCGTGAACAAAAAATGTGGAGTTTGGAATGGATGAACACAACACAATAAAATCTAGAAGATCATAGGAGCAAGAGGATGGAGTTTGATAGAGTGATATCACGTGACAATCATCAGGGTTGCAGTACAAATATTCATAGATATCCAAATCAGGTGGGGTGGGAGGAGGTGACAATTCAATATATTGGTTCGCAACATCTCCCACCCCATCCTATGTAGCTAGAGTTTTTTTTATGACAAGAGGATGGAGAGTGTTGGGATGGGGTCCCTGGGGTCAAATTTTGTCAATAAAGTAAATTTTTGTCATAGTTTTTGTTAAATAATGTAAAGTCTCTGCAAAGTGTGAAAGCAGAGCGCGAAGCTAAGTAAGAGTAAAAAGGGGCATTAGTCCCTTGTATGGGTAGGTGATAGGTTAGTTTCAAGATTCACCCATGGTTTGTGGGCCATGGTATTGTAATGAAAAGGCTATATATAAGTGAGTCATAGTGATTCTAAGAAGATAACTTTTCATAGAGAATCATTGTATGGGCAAGGTGTTAAGGCATGAAAGCACTATTTCCTGTACTTAGGTAAAAGGGGAAGGCTCCTGCAGTTGAGAGTGTGGAGACCTTAGGAAGTCCACAGCTGAGTGCACAGGGATAAGAAGTCTGTATTTGAATGATTAGATCTTAATAAAGACTGGTTTTGAGCTGAATCTATGCATTTGTGCATTGTTTATTTACTATTTTGTAAGTTTATGAATCTTCGCATGAGAATGGATATATTTGTAATAGTTTTGCATAAAAAGTATATTTAACCACCTTCGCAGAGATAGGGAAGTCATTAGATAGATCTACTATGGTTAACTATTTGGAAAGGGTAGATCTGCACGATGAGAGATCTAGATCATAAGGGCTTTAGAATATATAGATTATTGCATGAAAGTAGTAATTATGTCTCCTTTATGCATGTTAAGTACAAGAAAATACCTTCGTGAAGGTCTGAAGGTCAGTTCGATAGAGTTTTTGTAGTAGACAGTTGGAAGGAATAGGTGTGCATGAAGTTAGATATATGATATAAGAACCTTAGGAAGACCATCACACAGGCCTTTGGATGTAAAAACTTGGTTCTAGCATCCCCTAATACTTCTTCAGGTGGGACTACAACCTGTGCTATGTGGGTTGTTGCCGAAAGGGCCAATAGTTAGGGGTTTTTTGGTTGGCGCAAATAAATATGAAAATGGGTCAGGCCCTCTTAAGCTAACAAATGGTTACGTTGTCGCTACCAGTATCAATATGAGGAATATGCGATGTCAAATAAGTGGTTCCCCACCAAGAAAGAAATTGAGAAGTGGCTTGACTGGAAGGGACACACGTTTATGGCTTAGGAGAAAAGAAATCCACAATTATCTAATGAACATTAGTTAAGTAAATACCTATACTCAAACAATACCAAAAAAAAAATTATGTGTCTTCCCTTATGAATTGCACTAGTGGATGTCTAGATTGGCAGACAGTTAGGGTACGTGGAGACTTGACATTGCTATTGTGTGGAATCCAGAGCTAGTGAGGCACTCGAAAGCTTCAGAAAACAACATTGCACAGGTCCTTGACCACTAGATTGATCGAACACTCAGAGCATTTGTGACTGAGTTCACAATCGATACAACTGTCAATTATAGTGACGCAGAGCACAAGCTCTTCAATGGACCATGAGGTAAGTATTAATGATCTCTAAAAACTTGGATTAAGATGTTGTTGTGTGAAAAATGGGTTATTCCATTACCTTGACATTTGGGACTACGCGAAGCAAAAAACCCTTCAAAAGGAACAAAGAATTGGGCTCTGAATACTGTCCACTATTGGGCTCCTTGTCAAGTGATGATAAGGCAACTATTCTGAATACACTGTGAAGTGCGTTGCAGTTGTTAAGTCAGGGTAACCCATAGATACCTCATCCATCCACTCCACCACCACCTCCACCTCCATTGCATACACCTATGCCTTCACCTCCACCTCCATCTCCACCTCCACCTCCACCATTCAACATGGCGAATGCAATGAAGATGTTGATCTTCAGAAGGGTAGAAAGTGAAGACCCCGAATAGTTTTGGTTCATTGCAGAAGTTGTATGGACCATGCAGTAGATCGTCAATGATAATCTAAAGAAAGCATGGTTGGTCACAATGGTACCGGATAGAGCAATGACCTGGTATATCAAGTACTATCAAGATCATCATGTCATGACACTGGCAGATACTCAACAAGTGTTGAACCACTAGTTTAAGAAGCCTAAATCTCAGGTGTAGTTTGTTATAGATTTTAAGGAGATAAAGCAAGTGGTGAATGAATCTTCATGGGGTTTCAATCAGATACTAAAATTTCTTATCTGATAGGCTAATATGAACGTCACAAATGAACAACACAAAGATTGGTACATTGTTTCATTGTTGCCCTAGTTAAGATTACCGTTATCACAACAAAAGATAGAAACGTAAGAAAACATTGTGGAGATTATGAGGAGATTGGAAGCTTCACCAATACAAGATATCAACATTGTAGTACAACATATCCACTCATGGCTAGAGAGTCTGCACTTGGAGTTGCAGAGCCTGAAGAAGGGAAAGGAATCCCAACCTGAGGTGTGCATTAAAGTTTGGTGTGAATTGCAAGGGCCATGGGCATGATAAGGACCATTTCCTGATTTATTAGAATTATGTTATCAGGGGAGGACCTATCCCCTTGAATCTATAAAATACCACTAGGTCAAGCACAAGAGTAGTGCCATGGTGCGCTATATGTTAGGTTACAGGAAAACATGTGGCAGACAATTGTCACATGCTACATATGTTTGTATAAACCCCTCAATAATTGTTTCAAAATTTCTTCAAGTCTGTAGGTCATGATGAGTGCCATTGTCAAAGTTATGAATTAATGATGGAGATGACCCCTGCATACCGAATGCAGGAAAAAACTCAGCCTCAGGATTAGAGCACTGGTGCAGCGTGCAGAGGATTACATGGTCGTGGAAGAGGAAGAGGAGGAGGGACTAGCAAAGGTCATGGACAAGTTATTTGTTATAATTATGGTGAAGCAGGACATTTTTCACGAGACTGTCAAAACCCAAAGCATCTGTCATGTCAATATTGTAGTGATTTCAACCATGTGACAGAAGATTGGCTGATCCTTATAGAAAAAGGAAAGAAAATAAGGTGCAAACCCACCAGCCTACGCAAAATATGCTGACGATATGTGCAAAACCTCGTTAAGAAGATTGCAATGTTAATATTGTAATGCACAGTGGTATAGCCATAAGTGAAGACAAGGGAAATAAGCTAGAAAGTAAGGGATGGGTGCACAAGGATGTTGAAAAAGAAGTCAAGCTTGAACTCGACCAGACTAAAGAAGCTTTTATGGAGGCTAAAAATAATTTCATTGAAGCTTCTATATCTGAAAGACAAGAGAAATTAACTTACAATAGTGAAGTACAAGATATGGATCCTGCACTGTTAGCCACTTTCCTGAAGACCTGTATGAAGTTGCTACATGATAAGAAGGTAGTAGAAGGGATCCAGGAGAGAATAGACAATTGTGTGGGTAAGATTAATTTTCCTTTAGAACAATGCACTTTGAGGAAAGTAGGTAAGCATAAGAAGTGGATAATACATGAGATGAGGCTGACCACATAGATAAGAGAATATGAAATGGACCAATTCATCCTAGATTTAGGTTCTAATGTGAACGTGCTACCTAAGAAAACATAGGAAATGATGGGGAGACCTATGTTGCAATTGTATCCCATACATCTATGAATGGCTAATCAATAGAATAATATTTTGATGGGGTGCTTATATGGTGTGATGGTAGACATTAAAGGTGTGAGTGCGTTAGCTGATTTTGAAGTAAGAGAAATAGTAGATGACAGTAATCCATATCCTACACTACTAGGAATTTATTGGGCCTTTGATATGGATGCAGTGATTAATCTGATGCAGCAGAAGATGGCATTTGACAGGAAGGAAGTTAGGGTTATTGTGCCACTGGACCCTACTAAAGGAGCGTGCTATACTAACCATGTTTGCAACTTTGTGGAGGATGATCATGATCTAGACCAGATATACAAGATCATGGCATGAGATGAATATTGGATCAATCCCACTACATATGGACAGATCGCATGGGATAGAGACAACTCCTGCACCTCATATTTAGATGAAGAGATTGAACACTAGAATAATCGGTTGCATGAAATATCTACGCTATGTTGCAATATGATGACCAAATCACTACGATGAGTATCTATTGAGGTAAGAAATATTCCAAATTATCATGGCTTAAATGATTATAATATCTTTTTGGATGACTTTCAAAGGGAAGTGCTCAAGGAACATCAATTCCAGGCACTTGAATTTGCATTGCATGCTATGTCTGCCTAATGGTGGGGTATGCATAAGGAAAGCTTCGCTAATTGGAAGGAATATAAGCAAATGATGAGGCTTATGTTTGTGTATACTAACACATGGATGACTGAGAAGTATAGTGGGAAGGATGACCTACATGAATATATGGCATGGTGGACTAAAGCTTGGGGTGAAGAACCTCAACCAGAGTGGGTACATTTTTTTTTCCATATCTTGGACACTATCTCTATGAATTAGTACCTAAAGACAGAGTTGCACCATGAAACAGCTAAATGGGATATTATGCAGGAGAGTTTTTTATTAACGTTAAACTTTGATGATTGATTTGAATGTATTGATGAAGCGCTACAAGAGATTAAGGCTACTATCTTTAGAAGGCCTGAAGAACTGGTATAATGGGTTCAACCAGACCGGAGCACACAACTATGCCATGCACTAGAATGTTACAACGTACTATTGAAGAAGAAGAAGATGATCCAAGAAAAATCGGCATTCCTAAAACTAAAGGTGAATGCGAGGTTCAAGGACCTATGATAGAAAACCCTGATGTAACAAAGCCACTGAAAACCTAGCAAGTAAATATTGGATCTAATGTGGAACCTATGTTCATGAAGATAGGAGACTATTGGGATGAAGATATAGCTAATAAGGTGGCCGAACTGTTGTGCAAATACCAGGATCTATTCCCAACGAAGTTCTCAGATCTAAAAGATATTATAGGATATTTGGGAATAATGAAAATTACCTTGAAACCTAAATCAAAGCCTGTCAAGCAGAGACCTTGTTGCCTCAATCTGAAGTATAAAGTAAAGGTGCACAAAGAGCTTGATAAGATGTTGGAGGCTAAAATTATTGAATCAATAGAAGAATCCGATTGGGTGAGCCCAATGGTTGTGCAGGAAAAGAAATAGCAGGGTGAAATCAAAATATGCATAGATCTGAGAAATTTGAATGATGCATGTGTGCATGATCTATTCCCAACACGATTTACAGATGAAGTGTTAGAAATGATTGGAAGACAGGAGGCTTATTCATTCACTAATGGGTTCTCATGATACCATCAAATAAATATCATGTTAGGGGATTGCAACAAGACAAATTTTGCGATATAGTGGGGTTTCTTTCAATATACAGTAATGTCATTGGGGCTGAATAATGCGCTTGCAATCTCCTCAAGAGTAGTAATTGCGACATTTAAGGAGTTTATTCATAAATTCTTGGAGGTGTATTTTGATGCCTGCGCTATGTTTGGGTTGGTAAAACACCATGTTGCAAGCCTACGCCTAATGCTGGATACATGTCGCAGATACCAAATCACACAGAACTTGAAGAAATGTATATTTTGCGTGCCTTTTGGAATTTTGTTACGCCATGTAGTATGGAAGAATGGATTTATTGTGGACCCTGTGAAGATCATAGTGATTGTGAATTTAGAAGCTCCTAAGAATGTTAAGCAGTTGTGCACAACGCTGGGCCACACAAGCTACTATAGGAAGTTTATCAAGTCTTATTCCTAGATAATTGCGACAATGGAAAGACCATTAAATAAGGATGCTACTTTTTGTTTGGATGAGCAGTGTCAGTAGGGTCTCGAAGTGTTAAAGGATAAGATGGTGACTACATCCATCTTAGTATTTCCAGATTGGAAGAAAGAATTTCATGTGCATCTATATGCATCATGTATTGCACTAGGTGTGGTATTGACCTAGCCTACCAAAGGTGATATTGATCATCCAATAGCATTTTCAAGTAGGAAATTGTCAAAAGCTAAAAGGAACTATTCCACTACAGAGTGCGAAGGGTTGGCCATGGTCTACGTGCTGCAGAATTTTCGACATTATTTGTGGGGCACACATTTCAAGAGATATACAAATTGTTCTACTCTGAAATACCTAGTCAATAATCTTGTGTTGGGGGAGGGGGGGAATTTGTATATGGTCATTGTTGTTCCAAGAATATGAATTTGAAGTAATAGTGACACCTAGACGGTTGAATGTGGGACCAAATCATCTATCCAGGATTGAGATAGATGAAGAACCAACCAATTTGGATGAAGGATTGTCAGATGCACAACTCTTTGTTGTCCATGTTGTAAATGATCATTTTACAGATATAATTCAGCTTCTGACTACTGGAACAACTCCGAAAGGATATTCAACTCAATAGAAGAAGGAACTAGTGTTTTGTGCTGCTGATTTGTTTTATTTGTTTTATTTTTTATTTTTTATTTATTTATTTTTTTTATAGCGGGACACTTGTATAAGATGGGAACAAATGAAATATTGAGTCGGTATGTTCTAGAGTTTGAGTGTGCTACTATCCTTGTCAAAGCCCATGGGGGAGTGGCAGGAGGACACTATGCCAGTAGAGCGACTGTGCAGAAGATTCTACGCACGAGGTTATGGTGGTCGATAATTCATAAAGACTCTAAGGCATTTTGTAAAGATTCTGATGCTTTTCAAAGGATGGGAAAGCCTTCACGAAGAGATGAACTTCCCTTAAACCCTCAGGTTTCTTTACAAGCATTTGAAAAATGGCCAATTGACTTTGTATGCCTGATACAACCACCCAGAAGGAAGACAGGTCTGTGGTACATTATTACTATGACGAAGTACTTAACCAGATGGGTAGAAGCATAGCTTGCGAAGGATTGTGCTACTTCTACCACCGTGAAGTTCCTATTTGAATATGTCTTAACTCCGTTTGGGTGTCCTAAGGTATTTATAAGTGATAGTGGTACACATTTCCTGAATGAAACAATCAGCGCGATACTCAAAGAATTCCAAGTTTACAATCAAAATAGTACACCCTATCATCCCTAAGCCAATGGTATAGTGGAAGCGTTCAATAAGAGTTTGGAGAATGTGTTGACAAAGGTTTGTAACATGAAGAGAAATGATTGGGATGTACACATCTCAATGATTCTATGCACATATAGGAAAACATGGAAAAAGTTGACAGACCAAACTCCATTTAGGTTGGTCTATGCGATCGAGGTGGTGATGCCCATGGAATATATTTTTTCAAGCCTGCACATTGTGGCATTAATAGAAATGGCGGATCGTGAGACCTTAGAGGAATGGCTTGCGTAATTGACGGAGTTGGAAGAAGACTATTTTCTTGCAGGAGTTCACCAGTAAGTGCAAACGGAACGTGAAAAGGCCTGGCATGATAGGCATATTAAGCTAAGCACTTTCAAAGTGAATGATTTGGTTGCACTAGTTGGGCCATATGTTGTTAAGGAAATCATGGATGGTGGTGCAGTTCAACTTGGGAATCTCAATGGTGAAATATTTCTAGCAAAGGTGTATGGAAGTTGGTTGAAGTTGTATAGAGGGGATCCTACCCCTACGTAATGATGTAGTAGGATAGAGCTTTAGATAGTTGCAAGGGGGAGCGGGACTATAAAATACACTGCTCAAAGAAGAGGAAAATGCAGTAAGGAGGCCTCATGATGGATGAAATAGGTACAACAGAAGAATCTGAGAGAAGATACTGCGACAAAAGAAGCTATGTTGGACAAGTTGTGCCATGGGGGTCGATGCTACACAGTTGGGTCCAAAACTAGCTGTTGAAATCATTGTTCATGATTGGATAGCAAAAGTCCCATTAGGAGGAGCAGGTAGGTGACATTTATGGTGAATATATTTAGAGATTTGCCACCAAAGATGCATTTATGATCAAAAAATGGAGGGAATGGTCGGATTTGAATTCGAAATTGCCTATAAATCTGACATTTTAATCTGCCAAAGAACACTTTTCTTTTTGAAAGTTGTGTATGAGCCTTCTTTATTTTTGCTCTAGGAATCGACAGACTTGGCGGGATTTAGGTTCAAGACCAGCATTTTCAAAACTACCTGAGTGGAACCAAAAGCTTATCCTTGAACAAATGTCTAAGCCTATCAGTGTTGAAGATGTTGTCTCTCAACTAGAAGCCCCTGAAATTGCATCAATGGAAGCTATGTTATCTGTTCCTACAACTCTGCGGTCACATAGGCCGAAGAAATCTACTACTAAGGAGAAGTAGAAGAAACTACAACCTGCACCCATGAGGTAGTCACTAAGGAAGCACCCCGTGGAGGTTCGACAGAAAGAAAGGAAGGACAAGGAAAAGCAGTCACATGAACCTATGGATTTGGACGCAGAAGAACTCGATGATGGAGATGAGGAAGTGGACGATAAAGAGGCCAAGCCTATCATTAGGCTCCTCTCGTATCTCCCTCCATGAAAATGGAAAGTGAAGGTAACCAAGGACAAGGATTCGAGCAAATTCATGGTCTCTACACCAATATTACCAAAAGAAATGGTCTTTGAAGGAGCACTCTTAGCGCTTATCCCTATGGTAAAACTAGAGGATTGGGATCTCATTGATCACAATAAATTTCCAAGTTTGGCCACCAATAAGTATATGACCAAGATTTACTACGAAAAGAGTGGGGTCACAAAGATGGAACCAATGAAATGGGTAAAAGGGGTCAAGCATGCTGGCTTGCTACACATGTTGTCTGTGCCACACTTTCATAGGTTGATTATTAATACTATTTGTGTGCACTAATTTCTCGCATTAGTGCACGATGGGTGTTTTTCATTAGGCAAACCCATCCCCATAAAAAACATGCTAATCCATAGAATTACGAAGTTACCCTATAAAGGGGTGGATCCAACTAAGGAATTTGGAGGAAAAAATAAGGAGAAGGAGCTTATAGATAAAGTGAAAACTTAGTATGGATTGGTCAAGAAGTTGCATGGATACTCTATCTGCTCTATTCTAAACCAAGTGGTGCAATTTTCTACCCAAATTTTGGCTAAGAAGATCATGCGAAAATGTCACGCAGGCAAGGATTTGACACTGGTAATTTCATTGGCTGCACAGTGCGCAAAGGGGGTGCATTACAACTGGGCCCACTACCTATACAAAGAATTCTTAAAAAAATTTGACGAATCCCATGAGGAAATCAAGGCATTTCACCATGCCTCACTACTTCTTTTAATTGTACTTGTTGAATGGTGACTCTCGGAGGATAATCAGTTCCCTCCATAGGAAGAGGATTTACTAGAGGCAGTGAAGTTAGCTTCACTGTGGGCAACAAAGGATCTGAAGAGGATCATGGAGTCAAACATTTTCTAGATACCATTCGAGATGAATCTCCATACAGTGATCAGTCACAGGCCAAGGTTGTCTCCGGCCTTTTTTGAGCAGTTGCAAACCTTCACAGAATTTAAGGCTGATTTTTGTAATGTATCCATCCATAGGAGGAGAGACCCTAACAAGATATGGGGCAAGTTTCCATGCCTAGTTTCTGAGATGATGTACAAGAGATTGTGGGGAGTTAGCTAGTGGAGTGGCAAAAACCTATAGATCTTGGTGCATGTACAAGTAAAGGTGGAGAAATCTCCTCCATGTAGATGAAAGCTGCATAGAAATGGAAAGAAGGAGCACAGGAAGCGGCATGGGAGTTGGCCAATCAGAAGAAGAAAGAAGTTGTTTCTAAGGCAACTACTACTAAGGTAGCTACCAATAAATTCCGCGCTACAAAAGAGGCCATGATCAAAGTCAAGGCATTGGCTTTCCAACATAATGAAGAGCAGGAATACTCTGAGCAGGAAGGAGGTAGGGATGATGAGCAGAGCACTCCCTTCAATGTGCAAAAGTGGACAAAGGAGATGACTTATGGACCCAAGAAGAAGAAAAAATTTGGAAAAACAGGCACATGTAGATTTAATGGTCCTCACTAAGGGGGACTTAGATGAGATCACGGATAACCTCTAAGACAAAATGACAGATTTGTGGGCTCAATTTGAGAAATATTACATGGAAACACTAGCGAGTGTCTAGAAGGATCAACATGAGTTGCAGATTCAAGTAGGAAGAATTCATGTGAGCGTGGGACAAGCGAGAGGGGTTAAAGTGATCTTGTAGCAAGTGAGCAGGAGTGTAATCAAACTAGAAAGGACTCTGGACCTCATATTCATTCCCTTACAAGAAGGAATAATTTGCATAGAGTCATAGGAGGATAACACCCATCTCGGGAACATCAAAGGTGTGGTTATGAATTTAGCCACGCTGCCACTTTGGACCC
This sequence comes from Pinus taeda, assembly GCA_000404065.3. Lineage (NCBI taxonomy): Eukaryota > Viridiplantae > Streptophyta > Pinopsida > Pinales > Pinaceae > Pinus > Pinus taeda. Next base: position 197,611 of record APFE031186796.1, read on the forward strand.
TCCACATGCTTCATCAGGGGTTCTTAGAGGAGCTTTGGATGAGAGAGCAACACACTTTTGGTGATTAGCGAAGTGAAAATGAATAGCAAGTAGATATTCACTAAAAAGGTCCAAGATCTTAAGGAAAAAGAAGGGCTAGCAGTGTGAAGCCACGACATCAAACCAGTGATTACACAAGCATGTAATTCGGTACCCAAAATACACATTCTAGAGGATGTGACAACTTCAGTAATGATTTAGAAATTGGTTGTTGTAGTGTGGTAGTCTAAGGGGGAGGTAGGCCGAGTTACTTTAGATTTTTAGATGAAGATCTTGGAACTACAATTGAAACTCTAGCGAACGACTCCACGAGAGATCAAGGAGCAATGTGGTGCAACAATTAGAGAACACATATCTACCTTGGATAATGTAGTAATGAGATGAAATGGCCTCTTTGAAAATGCAATGGAGCTATGGACCACTACACAGGATGAGTCAAACCTATAGAGACTGGGTACATAAATTAGAGAGGCATAGAAGAAAGTTGATTATATCAGGGTAGCTGTGTGCACTTTGGTGACAGTCTAGCGCTTCATGCGCTTATAAGAAATGAAGGTGTTGTAGGCATAGGTTGAGGAGCTACAATGCAAAGAATAAATTTTGAAGGATCTGATTCAACCATGGAAAAATGAAGCAAGCTAGGTTACTCTAGCTATCCAAGAGAAGCTAAGGACTTTCCAGTAGATAGAAAGGACCATGCGCCTCGCGATGGAGGGGCCAACTACAAAGAAGTTGGTCAAAGAAGTGCAACAGGTTGTTGTATCGAGCACAATGAACCTTTAAGTCTTGAAGATGGAGTTCAGTGAACTCCGCCATAAAGTGGAGAAACCAGTTGAGTGACTCGAGGGTGAGTCACCATATTTGTGTTGGGGGCTTATTGGGATGGGATTCCTAGGGTTAAATATTTTTAGTTAAGTAAATTTTTGTAATAGTTCTTTTTAAAGAATGTAAAGTCTCCGCGAAATGTGGAAGTGGAGCATGAAGGTAAGTAAGAGTAAAAAGGGGCATTAGTCTCTTGTATGGGTAGGTGATAGGTTGGTTATGAGACTCACCCATGGTCCACTAGACATGGTATTGTAACGAAAAGGCTATATAGAGTTGAATCATAGTGAGTTTAAGAAGGTAACTTCTGATAGAAAATCATTGTAAGGGAAAGGTTCTAAGGCAAGAAAATTTTGTTTCATGTACTTAGGCGAAAGGGGAAGGATCCTGCAGTTGAGTGTGCAAAGACCTTGGCAAGTCCACATCTGAGTGTGTGGGCCCCTGCAGTTGAGTGTGTAGGGATACGAAGTCTATATCTAAACAATTGCATCTTAATAAAGGTTAGTTTTGAGATGAATATGTGCATCTATGCCTTGTTTATTTATAGTTATTTAAGTTTATGAATCTTCACTCTATGATCCATTTGTGTGAATTAAGATTTCATTTTTGCAAGGAACAAATAGGTCTGTAATAGTTATGCATAATAAGTATAATTAACCACCTTCACAGAGATCAAGAAGTCATTAGATAGATCTACTGTTGTTAATTGTTTGGAAAGGGTAGATCTGCATGACAATAGATCTAGATCATAAGGGCTTCATCATATATATCTTATTGTACGAAAGTAGTAAAAATTTCTCTTTTATGCATGTTAAGTACAAGTAAATACCTTCGCAAAGGTCTAAAGTTTTGTTCGATAAAGTTGTAATAGTGGACAGACAAAAGGAATAGGTTTGCACGAAGGTAGGTCTAAGTTATAAGAACCTTAGGAAGACCATTACACAGGCCTCTGGATGCAGAATCTTGGTTCTAGCATCCCCAATACTGCTTCAAGTGAGACTACCCCTTGCACTATGTAGGTTGTTGCTGAAAGGGCCAACAGTTAGGGTTTTGTTGGTTGGCGCGAATAATTTTGAACCTAGGTCAGGCCTCCTTAAGCCAACAGAGAGTCACTTATGACAATAACCTTGTCCATCTTAGGTTTGGTAGCTTTAACATTGAGGTATGCTTAGAGGTGATCAAATGATTCTAATCATGTGGAATTTCATATACATGAACAAGATATTGAAATATTTCTCTGAGAAATTTCCAATCAACTTCATCTCAAGGGATTTAAAAAGAAAGATCATGGAAGCGTTCCAAAAATTGCATAATAAATTTATCATGTGATTTTCATAATTCCATAATTTTTTATTTAAGTTCTTTACGGTCATAACAGAAGAAAGAATTACCTAACTCTCTGAACATGTGACTAAAAGAGTGAATAGAGGTTGTGGGCAATGTGATACACCATTGTTTAATGTGCCTTTTTGACATGTAAGAAAAGAGGCCACAAAAAATGTCGTTCGAGAGGACTTCATTCTTCTCACAAAAGATGAAAAAGCAAACTATGTGTCTTAACAAGGCTATTTCGCCTTCACCATCATATTTGAGTCATGAAAATACATCGATGAAATCCTCTAACATGTCAAAATCATGTGCATGAGAAGAACATGTCAGAGTTGGGATTGTGATGTAAGTCATGAATGATGTGCAGAGATTCAAAATAGATTTTGAGGGCTCAACTTGCGATTTGTCCCTACTTCCAGTGCGAGAAATGTTGATGGTGCTGGACCTGCAATTATTTCAAGGGGGTCTCCCTAGTAAGAAGAACTAGTTATACCTCAGACCGTTTGGAGTAGGAGTCCCAGCTGTGGGTGATAATGTAGCTCCTTGACCGCGGTAGTGTGCAGATGTGAGTGTGATAGGTTTGGTTGGAAGCAAGTGTGTGACCTTGTAATGATTCAAGTGAGATGTATGGGGTTTCTAACAAATGGAGGGGAAAGGAAGTGTGCCCCTTAGAATCCTATCATAGTACACAGGCTAAAAGGAAAACATGAGTGAAATGACATCACAAGATGGAAGCAGAATAGTCCACAAACCAAAGTGACGAGTTAATCCAACAACATTCCTTCAACAAGATTCAAACAATTGTATACAAAATATTTCATACAAAAATGTGTAATTTAAACAACATGCATTGCTAAAGCAACCATAATAGTCCAACTACAATAACAACATATGCATGAAAACGTGTTTGCTCAGTTATATTATTAAGTGAAATTTCCATCCATATATACACCGTTGACATCCACTAGCCCTAATAGTGGAACATTACAGTCAACACTACCTGCTCCTCCAAAGAAGTATAGTCTCTCTACATTATGGAGAAGCCAAGGCTCATCATAATACTCTCCAAGCCTTCCCTAAGCCAAAGCCTAGCAAAAATCTTGGCTCCAAAAATCTCATTTTATGAGTTATGAGGTTCTATTTGTAAGAAAGGATGGGGTGACCCTTGACATTCCCATTTGACTCTTTGACTACCCTCATGACTCTTCAACTCCTTTACAAATAACTCTTTACATGACATAGTGACTACGCACATTCCACTAATGACTCTAGGAATTTCACTTATAATATATTTACAAATAATATACATTTTCCACATATACCCATGTGGGACCAAATACCACCTTGGAAACATCCTCTTGATGACCTTCGGTGATGAACTGATACCAAGATTAGAACTTCACTATGGTGTCCTCATACTGTTTAGTGATGTCTTTCTAGAAATGGACTCATGCCACCATGGATTTTGGGTATATGATCCTGGAACCTGTATCTCACTGATTCTGAAGCATGAGAATTGTTGGCTTGAGGGGGCCTAACCTAGGTTCAGAGTTATTCAGCCAAAAAAATCCCTACACTACTGGCCCTTTCGACATCAACCCGCAGAGTGCAGACTGAAGTCTCACCCGAAGCAGTATGGATGGATGCCGGCACCAAGTTTCCGCACCCTTGAGATGTCTGCGGTGTCGATCTAGTCCAACTGTACCTACCTTCCCACAAGTTACTTCACGCACTATTCTAACCTTCAATACCCTCATGATTTGTTCTAATCATCTTTCACGAAGCCCTAACCAGGGAATGAGATGCTTTCGCATTGCTATGGAAGCGATGGTGCTATTTCCCCAAATTACACATAACCTTAGTTATCTTCTTACATATGTTAGTTATTTTCGTGAAAATAGATATTCTATCTCGTATTCACTTAATCAACACAATCATATATATTCACGCATCATATAAATAGTAGAAGTGCAATTTATACCCAATATATTCAATGCATAAAACAGGAAATAAATACAAATAATTGATTTAAACTTCTCTTTATAAATACTTCCAACTATTACAGACTCGACTGGTCCTGCGCACTCAGCTGTAGGGGTCCACACACTCAGCTGCAGAGCCTTATCCTACTCTATGACCCAAAACTAGACTTTACTCTTCCATTCTTCCACTATGATTTATTCCATGTTTAGATTAGATTATGTCTTTATCCACTTAGAGCCTCACATTATTTCTACAATCCCATGGTCCACGAACCATGGGTAGATCTCTACAGATGACATTACATTACAAAATTGAGGGCAGACAACCCTATCACTCTTTTAAAAGCTACGCACTCTGTGCCCACAAAATGTGGAGTCTTTACATCGAAATTACAATCTTTGACCAAAATATGGGATCTAAGCCCCAAAACTTCCCTTGGGGAATCTCATGCCCAACATGCCCCCAATACAAACATCGTGACTCACCATTGAGTCACTCTATAGGTGTGGAGATCTTTGCATGAAGACCTCCCAATTCTACCTAAATCATTGAAAGATTGACAACGCACTGAGTGACTGCCTGTTGTATTTCCTTATGCATTGTTCAGAGATCATTGTGGCTAAACTGCTACCATGAACCTTTTTCTATGTTTCTTGTAGATACATGAGCTTTGCTTCAATGGAGGCTATAATGATATATGTCTCATCAATCCATGACTGTAAGCACTCCTTCAAACTGCTTCCCTATGTTGAGCAAAATCTACCTGTTCCTTGATTGCTTTCACCTACTGCATCGTCACGAGCCTCTGTATAAGGGAAACCGTTTGCGTGGTCCATTTTACTTCATCATATTTTTTTGTAGCTCGCATCCCTCTCTCTCTAGGTGTTTTATGTTCGGGTCCTCCTGGAGGGTAGAGACAACCTTGAACGACTACTCGAACATTTTTGTGCAGTCTATCACTACATGATTAATCTCCGCTATTGCTATTGTAATCGAGATGGAATGTTGTTCGTTAACCTCCGGCGGAGTTGAAGGTTGTGCCTTCAATTTTAGTTCAGCTATCTGAAGGTTCAACTCTAGCTAAACCCTAGCTACTTCTTCCTTTGCCTCGCACACCCTACTTCTAATTTCCAGACGCCCACCTCCACTAGTTCTTCTACCTATATGTCCAACTTTAGGACCATCTGGCAAGCTTCCTCCAACACCTACACGAGCTATCCATTCTGCACCACTACCTCGTTGCATTGCAGAATCAGCTATTTAATGTTGATGTGCTACTCGCTAATTACATAGAGTGTGTGAACCTCCCTGGCTAGTAGTTCTATAGTGATCCCATCCTACAAAACATAGAGCATCTCCTAAGGAATCATGACCACATTTAACCCCATTCCCTTCAACCCACTGACCAAAGGCCTATTGGCCTCATTTTGTGTAACAAGTGCTCCATCTAGAAGCACTATGGTGTTGGTCATCCGGGCGTGCAACATTTCCTCAGTTGCGGACGTGCATACTGTGAGGTTGATTAACAGAGTTCCAGCCTATGGAGTTCACACCTGCAATTCCTATATCTATGCTCAGATGGCCCCCAACACCATCTGGTGTTCCTCCTCAAACTGCTCCAGGGTCTCCATGGTGACATCCCTCACCGTCTTGGTAATGTCGTCTCAATAGCCCTCAGTGAGGGTGATCGGGTCGAAAGAATTCTTTGAAGGCTTTGACTTATTTGTGGCCCTACCTTCTCTCTTAGGTACAGATGTTTCAGCTGGGTGGATACTATTTGCAGGTCCACGCCACCTTGCTATGTATCTATCTTTGGCTTGGACGAAGGCGACTTCTGCCCTTTGTGCTCTTCCTCTGTGCCTTTCTCTGCTCTTCTGCCAACTTCGCAGCATCACGTGTAGCCTAAGCCTTAGCTAATGATGCTTTGTTTATCCACTCCTCTACCAACTATGCATTCACAGTTTCACCTCTTGCTTTTTCTACTGTGAGGCGGACTTCTCTGCTTCGATCACGAAGCTGGCAAGAGTGCACCACTCCAGCGGCCACGACCCAAGGACCATGAAGATGACATCGTCTTTCGCCAGATAGGATGGCTTGTGCCACGTCTTTGTGGGGTCCTTCCTCACCCTGATATAAATGTGGTGGAAATCTGCCTTGAACTCTGCAAAGCTCTGCAGACTATTGTAGACCATGGGTGATAACCATGGCTTGTGATTAATCCCCATTCTGATGTTCATCTCCATGAACACCTGGAATATTTTGTTGTCCTTTATCCTTTGCACATCCCTGGTTACCCATAGTGAATCGTACTTCCCTGCCTCTAGAAGGTCGTGCATGATTCTTGGGAACTGGCTATCTTTAGACATTTCCCATGCCACCAGTACTATGGACAACATAAGCCATGCATAGTGAATTTTTTTTCCCTACTCCTGTGCCTTGCAGCGGTTCTCAAGGAACTCTATGCATAAGTAGTTTGTTGAGTTGAACTAGAACCCTTATGCGCATTGTGCTGCTAGTGCAAGCATTGGCCTGGGCACCTCATCCGTATGATGCATCTAGATAACCTTTCCTGCCAATATCTACATCATGACTTTGACGGCAGGGTTGTTGATGTTGGAAATGGTGTACCCTCTCTTCTTCTTCTCTAGCTTAAGCTTCTTCTTCATGGCCTCCACAATGGCCAAATCATCACTCTTGCCCTTTGAGATGTTCGCTACATCCTCCACTTTGCAAGGGAGTCGGGTAATTCTATTAATCAAATGGGCTGTGATGGGGATGGGCTCCTTGTTGGCTTGTTGGGGCCTGACCCAGGTTCGAAGTTAATTATCCAAACAAATCCCTGTACTACTGGCCCTTTCGAAAACAGTCCACGGAGCATGGACTGAGGTCTCACCCAAAGTAGTATGGGGGGGTGCTAGAACTAGGTTTCCGCACCCTTGAGATGTGTGAGGGTTTAATTTGGTCCAAATGTGAGTCCCTTCATGCAGTTTACTTCGCACAATCCCTTGGCCTTCGTGCCCTGATATATTCACTGTTGTGCAGCCCTAGACAGGGGTTGTGGGGCTTTTGCGCTGCTGGAGCAGTGATCTGCACTATTCCCCTAAGTCACACTCGAGATCTTACTTATCTTCATATAATAGTTAGTTATATTTGTGTAAAAATATGCCTTATATTATATTTACTTATTCAACACATTCATATGAGTCGCAAAATAAATAAATAGTAAACTTGTGATTCATACCCAATAATGCATAAAATAGGAAAAGATACATAGAAATATGGTAAAACTTCTCTTTTATTAATTCTTCCCACGGTTACAGACTCAACTTGCCCTGCACACTTAGCTGCAAGGGTTTGTGCACTCAACTACGGACAACTAGGCCTCTACGCACTCAGCTACAGAGCCTTCTCCTAGTCTATGACCCAACGACATGACTTACACTTCGACTCAATACTTACTTGATTCCTCAGCTTCATTCTTAGATTATATGTCTCTCTTACACTTACATCCTCTCTCTATTTATACAATCCCATGGTTTTTGGAGCATGGGTAGATCTTTCAAATCGACATTACATTGAAAAACAAGGGTGAACAACCCTATGACTCTATTACAGCTTTGTGCTCCATGCCCACAACTCGTGGAGTCTTTACAATGGACTTAGTCAAAACTTGGGCCTTAAGCCCCAAAATATGCCTTGGGGGGATTCCACGTCCAATAGGTCCCCAACAAAAGCATTGTGACTCACCCTCAAGTCACTCTGTCAGTGCGAAGATCTTCATGTGGAGACCTTCCAACTCAGCTCGAACAGCTACAAGGTCAAGAGCGCACTCAGTAGCTGCCTGTTGAATCTCCGGTACACATTGTTTTCAAGGCCACGCTGTTGGAACTGCTCCCCTGCATTTGTTCCTGCGTCCCCTACATTTTTGTGAGCTTGCCTTCAATTGTTGTTGTGATTTCGAAGGCCTCATCAATCCAAGGCTAAAAATTCACCTTCAAAAATGCTTCTTTGTGCCACGCTGCATGACTTGCTCTTTTAGCACTTTGGCCTGTTGCAGTCGTGCGAGACTTCGAGCGAGGCCCACCATTTGCGCAGTCCCTTTGATGCTATCATGCTACTATTGGAGCTCATGCGACTATGTCTCTAAGTGCTGGATGTTAGGGTCCTCCTACGGATTGGTGAGGACCTCGGATGATTCTTCTAGCATTCTGGTGCAATCCCTTACTACACTACTGATCTCCTCCATCCCCACTGTAATAGTGTTGGAACACTATTCCCTTACTTCTAGAGGAGTGGACAGTTGCACCTTCAACTGCATCTCCGCGATCTGAAGATTCAGATCTAGCTGAACCTTGGCCATTTCTTCATGCATATTGTGCACCCCTGCTACTAATCTTTGGATGCATGCCTCACCTGGTGCTTCTGCTAGGATGGCCAGCTCAGGGACCATATGGAAAGCTTCTTCCAGTACCTTTACCATATTTTGGTTCTATGAGGTGACCTCATCGCACTACAATCTCAACTACTCCATGGTGATCCTCTGGTACCTCAACACCTACAACGCATGACTCTCCCTAGCCCGCAGTTCTGTAGTAATCCCATCCTACAGAACATAGAGCATTTCCTGTGGGAGCATATCCATGTTGATCCCTATCCCTTTAGTGCACTAACTGTAGGTCGGTTGGCCTCATTGGCTATAACTAGTGCCCCTTTTGGAAACACTATTGTGTTGGTTGTCTAAGCACGTAGGATTTGCTCGGTTGCAACTGTCCCTACTGCGAGGGTAGTCAAAAGAGTACCAGCCTAAGGAGTACGCACCTGCAACTCTTGAATCTGCACAGAGGGCCTCAAACAAAATCTTATTCTCCTTTGTGAAATTCTGGAGGTCCTCGGTGGTGACGTCGTGCACCATCTTTCCTATGTTGTACAAATCACCCTCAGTAAGGGTGATCGATTCGATCGATAGCTTGGATGCTTTCACCTTTTTTCGCAGCCCCGTCCACTCGCTTGGGTGCTAGCACTTCAATTTTGTTGACATTTTTTATGGGTCCGCATCACCCTCCTCTTCCTCTTTTTCCATCTCTTTCTCCTACCCATGCGAAGGCAACTTTTGGCCCTCGCACGCCTTCTCGGCTGCCTCCTGTGATACTGCTATTGTCGCGGCCTCTTTCTGTGCTGATGTTGTCTACATAGCATCCCATGCCTCCAGCACTTTTGATGCTCCTGCTTCTTGCCTGTTAATGGGAATAGTGTCCACTCGGAGCTGCTATTTCCACTAAAACTGGTAGCTATCTTAGTAACAAACAAGTAAAGACTACTTTCGTTTTCCTTTATGAAAATAGATAAGAGTGGAACAAAGGACACCAACCTTAGTCTTGCACTTGGTTCCTTACTTGATTCCTCTCCTTCCTGATAGATATTTTCCAGTTCTTCTTCATCTGCTGAGCTTCAAAGAGCACCTATGGAATCAAAGCAGCATACTACTATCGAATAACAAAGATCTATATTCATAAATAACACAGGACTAGAAATGTATTAACCATACAAATGCATATATAATCAAACATACAAGAATATGGAGGAAAACTTGAATAGCTTTATTAATATCAAGAAATAGCAAGAGGATTACAACCAATAGTTCTGATCCAGCATCATCCTCCAGCAAGAAAGCCCTTCTTCACCTCTAGTAAAGCTTAGATCACCCAACACTATGAAGTTTCACCAGAAAACCAACAACACTTCTCTACAAGATACAAGATTCCAGCCTCTGGATCTCCGTGATGAGGGATCCATATATAGATGATTGTATGGGGTGAGTCATCTTTTGGGGTTTTGATTAGTTTCCTCTCTCTGATAGTTCTTGATTCCACTTGGAGACTGATGATCTCTTACTCATCTCTAGTCAAAAACAGAGAGGTAAGTGTGAGAGGGGAAGTTTCTGGAAGATTCTATGATCTTCCAACTCGCAAACTGTCTCTGCCATTTATCCATTCTCACCCATCACACCCTACAGAGTGGCCATTCAATATGCATCACACCCTTTACACTGGGAAGGTTATATGCATCGCACCCTCTGCACTGGGTATTCAGTATGGTCCAGTTTTGACCATTTCTGAGCAGTTTTTAGTGGAGAACTTTTGGGAGATGATGTAATCAGCTGACCTTGTTCCTTTAGGTAGTGAAGCAAAACTTTTAGGGACTTAGGAGCCCTAAATTTATGGACATTTATGATTGGGGTTGCAGTGCCCAAAAATGTCTATAACAGTTGCCCCATAAAGCATGAGGTCGTTAATCTTTTGATGTTGGGTGAAATGCTTTATCATGAGGATCCAAAGTTTTTTCGAGCTGGGATGCGACCTGTAATAAGATACAATACAATACATTATCTTCACAACATTTTTCATGATCCAGCTGAGGTGGGCATTCCCATGCTCAGATTTATAAATTCATTTTCATGTACATAGGACAGACAATCGTCTGTGTAGCAGACTGATGATTTGGACTCATCATCCTTTGATTTGGATGATCATCTGTTTGGCAACGATGTACATTTGATGTCTTTATATTCCTGAATATATCGTAGCCCAGATGGATGAAACTAGATATAGGGTCTTCAAAACTCATTTAATATTCACTCGGTGTACAAGTCGATCCATGTGAAAAAATGTTCTGGAGTCGAACATGGAAAGACATCACCTAATTACCAGCCAATGGTGTAAGCTGTTAACATGCACGAGAGGAATCACGAATAATGACAATGACCCTCAAGGTACTACAGTACAATTCGCGCGGTGTGAAAAAGGACTTGGCATCGAACACCACGCAAAATCTCTCGGTCGAAGGCCATTAATGTAAACCTGTTACCGAAAGTGAGAAACTTGCCATTGAGGCATGCAAGCTTCAAAGTACTGAAAGGGTTGTTCCTAGGTTGACTTTTTGGATAATGAGCTAATTTCGACAATAAGTGACCCGTCATAGGAGGGCCTTAATGAATCCCACATCTACGACATGGAACAAAGCAAATTATTTTGGAGGTGAAAACGATCTGATGATACAGGGTTCAGGGTGGCGGTCATGAAAGAATGGAGCGTGAATATATTGCAGTGGGTGAGATACAGGTGAATTCTTTGAGTGACTTCTCTTGAACATATCGGCGACACTGATGATGGATTGGTAGCATTAACCCCAAAGATGGATGGTGTGATGGACCAATGGTGATATGACCAGTGAATGGAACAACCCAACCTGACTCGGATGTGGAGAGAAAGTGTCATGTTCAAGAGTGACTTGCTACCAATAAAGTTATTTCAAGTTTTCTTCCCAACTTTCCCCAATCATTGCTGACCAGTACCTCTTTATTTTTTTCAAGCCTGAGGAGGATAACATATGCGTGTTCTATAATTCGCCCTTCGAGCGAACCCGTCACTATATTTTAACGATCCTAGCGACAGTGAAACTCGTTCTCGTCCATTTGGATGAGTTTGTCGCTATTCGATTTTAACGAGTTTAACAACAAAGATAACTCAGTCCTTTTCAATTTTAGAGTGTCTGAAAGGGATGGAAAGGAGACTCCAAAGATTCTTTTACATCCTATAATCCCTTAAGTCCAAAAAAGCGTAAAATAATATGAAAGGGATGAATGCTCGGTAATTTTAACGAGCCGAACAAGACAAGCGCTCGATCTTTTTGTGTAATAATCTCTCAAGTCCAAAAAGATTAAAATCTAGAGGAGGGATAGCACTTCCGATGACTTTAATGAGCCGGAGAGGCTAATCACTCGGCAATCTTTTCATATTTTACGAGTTAGCTGAAAAGAGCTTAAAGGAGACTCGTTTTTCGAGGAACGAGTGATGATTTTGAGTAGCAGCTGATTCCAGGTAAGGTTTGGAATTTTCCAATCATGGCAGTGTCACAAGGATGGCTAATAGAATCACTCTTCGCAGATGTTCCTCAAAAGGGTAAACAATCAAATGGAGACAAATGATCGACTAAAAAACAGAGTGGAGGTGATGATGAGAACACGACCAAGGCTCAAAAGCTGATGATAACACATTCACAATGGTTATTTACCAGGAAATTGATTCATTTTGTAATGAGCTTAAACTCTGGTGGGAAACATTTGCTCATTGCTTATGTTTATTTTTTTAACGAGCTTGAATTTCGCGTTAAAACTCCTCATGCCAGTCATATAATAAGGATATCTCATCTAAGATGCCATTTTTTATGCAGCTTACACCTTTTAAAGCTTTGCACCGGATCCTTTCTTTATGCAAGCTAGGAAATGACCAACCTTACGAGTTTAAAGGGTTAGAGGACCTACAAATTTAAAAAATAAATGGTCGCTCTTTGCTTGCATGCAAAAAGGTTTGCATGCCCCCAAGTATAGCAAAAATTCCCAAGTTACCATATGAAAGCTCTCCATCTGTGTCGCAGACAAAATGTTTCCATGGCAATGTCTACCGAAATAGACAAAGGTGAGTGGCGCAGTCACCTCCACTCACATAACTTTGATGAGGGAATATTATTCCAGTCTAACTCCCTTTTCCTATCAGGACGGGTGTTGGACAAGTCATCTTCCTCTATGGAAACCTACTTTATACCCAAGGTTTCCTGCCAAAACAGACCAGGTTGCATGGCCCCTAGGTTTCAGTCATATCCTCCTGAATCACTCGCGCTCATCAGGTGGACAGACTGGAGATCGATGAGACATTCCTTGCATGAAAAGACCATTTAGGGATGGAATTTTACTATTTGATATGTGTGAACCGAGGAATGGCAGTTGGTCTAAGAGCTTGACCACTCTGCCTTCGTGCAGAAAACACATTACTCTAAAGAGTGAGGAGACGATGGCTCCCATGCAATAAATATAGTCACGCCTAAGGAGTAGATTATAATCCAGGGTTCCTTGGACTTTCATCACATTCATGTGAACAGTTTTCCTTCTCAAATTAATGGGCACGTCGGGAAGGATCCCTAACGGTCGACTAGTTCCTTTGTCAAAGCCTGTCAGATTTCTCGTTTCAGGCAAAAGCAATGGCGAACCAAGTGCTTTCCATGTAGTTGAGGAAAGGATACTCACAGAAGTCCCTTCATCTATGATGGTACCAGCTATGAGCATTCTGTAAGCTTGTACAATGATCCAGAATGGTACACTAGCTGGTAAACAGAGTCTGCCTAGTAGATTCCAGTCGAAGGAAATGACTAGGTTGCTTGGAGGTGGGACTGAATAGATGGTCGGATGCGACTCTGATGAACTTCCTTCCTGTGGTAAAGGAACGGGTCGCCATTTTGTTACCGAGAATAGTGTCCACTCAGAGCTGCTATTGCCACTAAGACTGGTAGCTATCTTAGAAACAAGCACGTAAAGACTACTTTCATTTTCCTTTATGAAAATAGACAAGAGTGGAACAAAGGACACCAACCTTAGTCTTGCGCTTGGTTCCTTACTTGATTCCTCTCCTTCCTGATAGATCTTTGCCACTTCTTCTTCGTCTTCCCAGCTTCAAAGAGCACCTGTGGAATCAAATCAGCATACTACTATCGAAGAACAGAGATCTATATTCATTAATAACACATGACTAGAAATGTATTAACCATACAAATGCATATATAATCAAACATACAAGAATATGGAGGAAAACTTGAATAGCTTTATTAATATCAATAAATAGAAAGAGGATTACAACCAATAGTTTTGACCCACCATCATCCTCCAGCAAGAAACCCCTTCTTCACCTCAAGTAAAGCTTAGATCACCCAACACTGTGAAGTTTCACCAGAAAACCAACAACACTTCTCCACAAGGTACAAGATTCCAGCCTCTGGATCTCTGTGATGAGGGATCCATATATAGATGATTGTAGGGGGTGAGTCATCTTCTAGGGTTTTTATTAGTGTTCTCTCTCTGATAGTTCTTGATTCCACTTGGAGACTGATGATCTCTTGCTCATCACTCGTCAAAAACAGACAGGCAAGTGTCAGAGGTGAAGTTTCTGGAAGATTATATGATCTTCCACCTCGCAAACTGCCTCTGCCATTTTTCAGTTCTTGCCCATCACACCCTACAGAGGGGCCATTCAGTATGCATCGCACCCTTTACACTGGGAAGGTGATATGCATCACACCCTCTACACTGGGTATTCAGTATGGTCCAGTTTTGACCATTTCTGAGCAGTTTTTAGTGGAGAAATTCTGGGAGATGATGTAATCAGCTGACCTTGTTACTTTAGGTAGTGAAGCAACACTTTTAGGGACTTAGGAGCCATCAGTTTATGGACATTTATGATTGGGGTTGCAGTGTCAAAAAATGTCTATAACAGTTGCCCCCTAAAGCATGAGGTCGTTAATCTTTTGATGTCAGGTGAAATGCTTTATCATGAGGATCTAAAGTTTTTTTGAGCTGGGAGGAAATTTGTAATAAGATACAATACAATACATTATATTCACAACATTTTTCATGATCTAGCTGAGGCGCGCATTCCCATGCTCAGCTTTATAAATTCATTTTCATGTACATAGGACAAACAATCGTCCATGTAGCAGACTGATGATTCGGACTCATCATCCCTTGATTTGGATGATCATCTGTTTGGCAATGATGTACATTTGATGTCTTTATATTTCTAAATATATCATAGCCCGGATGGATGAAACTAGATCCGGGGTCTTCAAAACTCGTTTAATCTTCACTCGGAGTACAATTCAATCCATGTGAAAGAATGTTCCGGAGTCGAACATGGAAAGACATTGCCTGATTACCAGCGAATGATGTAAGCTGTTAGCAGGTGCGAGAGGAATCACCAATAATGATAATTACCCTCAAGGTACTATAGTACAATTTGTGCGGTGTGAAAAAGAACTTGGCATCAAACACCACGGAAAATCTCTCGGTCGAAGGCCATTAATGTAAACCTGTCGCTGAAAGTGAGAAACTTGCCATTGAGGCATGCAAGCTTCAAAGTACTGAAAGGGTTGTTCCTAGGTCGACTTCTTGGATAATGAGTTGATGTCGACAAGAAGTGACCCGTTGTATGAGGGCCTTAATGAATCCCACATCTACGACATGGAATGAAGCAAATGATTTTGGAGGTGAAAACAATCTGATGATATAGGGTTTAGGGTGGCGGTCATGAAAGAATGGAGCATGAATGTATTGCAGTGTGTGAGACACAGGTGAATTCTCTCAGTGACTTCTCTTAAACATATCAGAAACACTGGTGATGGATTGGTAGCGTTAACCCCAAAGATGGATGGTGTGATGGACCAATGGTGATATGACCACTGAACGGAACAACCAAACCTGACTCGGATGCGGAGAGAAAGTGTCATGTTCAAGAGCGACTTGCTACCAATAATGTTTTTTCAAGTTTTCTTCCCAATTTTCCCTAGTCATTGCTGACCAATACCTCTTTATTTTTGTCAAGCTTGAGGAGGATAACATATGCTTGTTATATAATTCGCCCTTCGGGCGAACCCGTCGCTATATTTTAATGAGCCTAGTGACAGTGAAACTCGTTCTCATCCATTTGGACGAGTTTGTCGCTATTCGGTTTTAACGAGTTTAGTGACAAAGATAACTCGGTCCTTTTCAATTTTAGAGAGTCTGAAAGGGACGGAAAGGAGACTCCAAAGATTCTTTTTCATCATATAATCCCTTAAGTCTGAAAAAGCGTAAAATAATACAAAAGGGATGAATGATCGGTAATTTTAATGAGCCGAACAAGACAAGCGCTCGATCCTTTTGTGTAATAATCTCTCAAGTCCAAAAAGATTAAAATCTAGAGGAGGGATAGCACTTCTGATGACTTTAACGAGCCAGAGAGGCTAATCGCTCAGCAATCTTTTCATATTTTATGAGTTGGTTGAAGAGAGCTTAAAGAAGACTCGTTTTTCGAGGAATGAGTGATGATTTCGGGTAGGAGCTGATTCCAGGTAAGTTTTGGAATTTTCCAATCACGGCAGTGTCACAAGGATGGCTAATAGAATCACTCTTCGCAGATGTTCCTCAAAAGGGTAAACAATCAAATGGAGTTGAATGATCGGCTAAAAAATAGAGTGGAGGGGATGATGAGAACATGACCAAGGCTCAAAAGCTGATGATAACGCATTCACAATGGTTATTTACCGAGAAATTGGTTCATTTTTTAATGAGCTTAAACTCTGGTGGGAAACATTTGTTCATTTCTTATGTTTTTTTTTAACGAGCTTGAATTCCATGTTAAAACTGCTCATGCGAGTCATATAATAAGGGTATCTCATCTAAGATGCCATTTTTTATGGAGCTTGCACCTTTTAACGCTTTGCCCCGGATCCTTTCTTTATGCAAGCTAGGAATCGACCAACCTTACATGTTTAAAGGGTTAGAGGACCTACAAATTTAAAAAATAAATGGTCGCTCTTCACTTGCATGCAAAAATGTTTGCATGCTCCCAGGTATAGCGAAAATTCCTAGGTTACCATATGAAAGCTCTCCATCCACGTCACAGACAAAATGTTTCCTTGGTGATGTCTACTGAAATAGACAAAGGTGAGTAGCGCAGTCTCCTCCACTCACATAACTTTGATGAGGGAACCTTATTCCAGTCTAACTCCCTTTTCCTGTCAGGACGGGTGTTGGACCAGTCATCTTCCTCCGCGGAAACCTACTCTATACCCAAGGTTTTCCTACCGAAACAGACCAGGGTGCATGCCCCCTAGGTTTCAGTCATATCCTCCTGAATCACTCGTGCTCATTAGGTGGACAGAACTGATGATCGATGAGACATTCCTTGCGTGAAAAGACCATTTAGGTATGGCATTTGACTATTTTCTATGTGTGAACTGGGGAATGACAGTTGGTCTACGAGCTTGACCACTCTGCCTTCATGCAGAAAACACATTACTCTAAAGAGTGAGGAGACGATGGCTCCCATACAATAAATATAGTCACGCCCAAGGAGTAGATTATAATCCAGGGGTCCTTGGGCTACCATCACATTCATGTGAACGTTTTTCCTTCTCAAAGTAATGGGCACGTTGGGAAGGATCCCTAATGTTCCACTGGTTCCTTTGTCAAAGCCTGTCATATTTCTCATTTCAGGCAAAAGCGATGGCGAACCAAGTGATTTCCAAGAAGTTGAGGAAAGGATACTCATAGAAGTCCCTTCATCTATGATGGTACCAGCCATGACCATTCTGTAAGCTTGTACAATGATCCGGAATGGTACACTAGCTCGTAAACGGGGTTTACCTAGTAGATTCCAGTCGAAGGAAACGACTAGGTTTCTTGGAGGTGGGACCAAATAGAGGGCCGGATACGACTCTGATGAACTTCCTTCCTGCGGTAAAGGAACGGGTAGATTGCCCCCAAGTTCATCGGAGTCTATGTTTACGAAAATAATTTGAATGGTGTCATTCTCTTTCTTTTCAGTGACGGTATCATCTGAAGCTGAACATTATGAAGGCAAGACCGGGTCAACTGCCGCCTCAACCTTTTGACTTTCATCTGGTATGGATTCAGAGGGTTCATTTTCAATGACAGACGTTTTAGCCAACCATAATGGTGTGCCAGCCAAATTTTCAACCAGTGGTGGACTTGGCAAGAGTTTCTTATATCCAGGAGGGAGCCGTAGCGGTGAAGCAAGATAGTCATCCAAAAATCTTTTAGCTTCATCTAAGAAGGGACAATGGTAGATGGCGTGATCGCCTTCACAAAATTTACAAGGAAAATTTGTGATTCCTTTTCTGTCCAGATACTTCGCTTTCACAGGTTGATGGTCTGCTTTCAACATGATCATCAAAGGTTGTCGACACCAGATTGTGCAAATGAGGAGACCAGTCCTTTAAGATCCGAGGGATGCAAGGACAATCTCAATGATGATGGTATCCTTTGCAAATGACACATGGTGATTTAGGTTTAGATGGTGTGGTGTGAGGACTTTCACTAGACGACACCTTGTTGCCCCCTTTCGCTTTTGGTTCATTCTTCTTCTTTTCTTTTTTCTCTTTCCACTTCTTCTTCTTCTCAGTTACTTGATCTTTAGCTTTACCAGCTTTATCAAGTGAAGGGGAAGGAGGCGAAGGAGAAACAGACAAAGTAGAAGGATGGGGGGTAACTCTAGTATCATCTAGTTACTGACTTGATTGTTCAAGAAGTTCGGTATTCTGAACGACAGAGGTAGAGAAGAGCCATACAGGCAAGCTAATCGTCAACCTTGGAAGCGACAATGTGGCCATATGGGGTGCACCCACATCTCCCCAAGAGGATAAAGGACTAGGATTTCCTCCAAGGGGAAATCCTTGGTTGGTAGACTCCATTTTTCTCAACCTAAATATCAACGAGGCAACTTGTGATGTTATTCTGATTAAAATAAATTTTAGACGCTTTGACACAATTTGTTTTTTCAATTTTTAAGAGTCGAGAAAAAACAAAAGTTGACTCTAGTCGCCTTCGATTTTTAATGAGCCTGAAGTGACAAGTGCTCAGATGGAACTTTTCTTTTAAGGAGTCTAAAAAGGAACGAAAGAGACTTCTCTAGAAATCTAGGCAGAGGGGATTACCAAACCAATTGCAAAACTGTAGAATACTTTTTACGGTACGGCAGTCAATCTTCTTGAATGTTGTGTTCGGTGCATTGTGATCGATAGGGAAGCAGACACGGCTTCCTAAGGATAAAGGATGTAGCCTATTGTGGTCTCCCAATATATACTCGATGGTATGTGGGAGCACAAGTCCGTACTGGAACTTGTCTTCTCAAAGTGGAGGAATCACCCAACCAACAATGAAAACAATAGTTGCCAGGTTTTACGACGCCAGAATACATCTCTACCCTAGACTTCTAGATGTTGTGCATTAGGTTCCAAAGCATTTTTAGATTCATTAAATTTATTTTGGAGTTGATCTTGTTTAAAAAATTTGCCTTTCATGTTCACCGAGTGATGTATATACAATTCCTAAAATGCAGTCTAAGATGATAAACAACTCTTTAATCTTCTTTTGGCAATGAAAATCCTAGCTACTAAGGAAAGAAAGTTGAGAGTCTTTCAAAAAAGAGCACAGAGCACACACTAAATGCACTGTCCTAAATCAAACCAAATAGCCTAAATGTAAATGCACATGCATGTATTTGTTTTCAGCCTTCTTAATGTATGAATGATGATAAGAAAGCTAAGTGAAAACCTGAATTATTTCCAAAGCGACAATACTTAACAAATTTATTTTCAAAATGAAGTAAAGATAAGGGCGACACTTTGCGATTTCGAAATGAAAACTATTTTTCGACACTTTAAAAAATACTAATTCAAATCATATACAAGAGTAATAGTACAATCAACTATTAAGAACAATGGAATTCTCTTCTATGACTGAAAACAACACTTACAACACTTTCAGATTAAGAAACGACAATTCGACTATGATACTTCTTTGCAAAAGAGAACTAAAAAAGGTGTGCAATACATAAAAACACTTACATTTATTTTCACAATAGAGGCGAAATGATGGAAGAGAAGGGGGTTTTCATAGAGATATACTAACCACAGACAGCAAACCTCCTGAATAGAACTGAAAATAGAAAACCAAAGTTTGAAGGTAAAGTTAACCTTCCCTGACCATCGCACCTGTCACACAGGGAATACAGACTGCCTTGAAGGGAGGGTGTGATGGTACCAATGCAAGACTTTTAACTAGTTTTTGCTCATAATTTGCAATTCAGTTTAGGGATTTAGGCCGAGTAAGTGATGTTCAACAAATGTAAATCACAGGGGTTGATCTAAGGAGGTTACTAGAGCCATCACTTAGGGAAATTAGAACATTTGCAGATCGATTGTTCAATTTATAAACAAAACCCGGAGATAGACTGAAGCAGCATTGATCTACTTTGCATTTGTATAACAAATGTAGTTCGAAGGCTAGCTGGCTTGACTTCAGGCTTTGTCTGTAAGTTTATAAGACAAACAAATATATACTAACAAACAATCTATTCGCTCCCTAGTGGAGTCGCCATTTTGTTACAGGGAATAGTGTCCATTCGGAGCTGCTATTCCCTCTAAGACTAGTAGCTATCTTAGAAACAATCAAGTAAAGACTACTTTCGTTTTCCTTTATGAAAATAGATAAGAGTGGAACAAAGGACACCAACCTTAGTCTTGTGCTTGGTTCCTTACTTGATTCCTCTCCTTTCTGATAGATCTTTGCCGCTTCTTATTCATCTTCCCAACTTCAAAGAGCACCTGTGGAATCAAAGCAGCATACTACTATCGAAGAACAGAAATATATATTCATAAATAACACAGAACCAGAAATGTATTAACCATACAAATGCATATATAATCAAACATACAAGAATATGGAGGAAGACTTGAATAGCTTTATTAATATCAAGAAATAGCAATATGATTACAACCACTAGTTCTGACGCAGCATCATCCTCCAGCAAGAAAGCCCTTCTTCACCTCAGGTAAAGCTTAGATCACCCAACACTGTGAAGTTTCACCAGAAAACCAACAGCACTTCTCTACAAGATACAAGATTCCAGCCTCTGGATCTCTGTGATGAGGGATCCATATATAGATGATTGTAGGGGGGTGAGTCATCTTCTGGGGTTTTGATTAGTGTCCTCTCTCTGATAGTTCTTGATTGCACTTGGAGACTGATGATCTCTTACTCATCTCCGGTCGAAAACAGAGAGGCAAGTGTCAGAGGGTAAGTTTCTGGAAGATTTTATGATCTTCCACCTCGCAAACTGTCTCTTCCATTTGTCCATTCTCACCCATCGCACCCTACAGAGGGGCCATTCAGTATGCATCGCACCCTTTACACTGGGAAGGTGATATGCATTGCACCCTCTGCACTAGGTATTTAGTATGGTCCAATTTTGACCATTTCTGAGCAGTTTTTAGTGGAGAACTTCTGGGAGATGATGTAATCAGCTGACCTTGTTCCTTTAGGTAGTGAAGCAACACTTTTAGGGACTTAGGAGCCCTCAGTTTATGGACATTTATGATTGTGGTTGTAGTGCCCAAAAATTTCTATAACATTTCCTTCTCTTTTCTATCAACTATGCAATGTGTAGTTTGGCCTCCTCTTTCTTCTTTTGCGCAGTAGACTTCTCCACTACAGTGATGTCTAGGGCATGCCACTCTGGTAGCCTTGTCTCCAGTACATCGAAAATCACATCATGTATCTTTATGAAGGGTAGCTTGCTCCATTTCTTGGTTTGATCCTTGTGCACTTTGAGATATATGTGGCGAAAGTCCACTTCAAATTCTGAAAATCTTTAGAGGATGTTGTGGACAGTGGGTGATAACTGAAGCTTGTGGTTAATCCCCATTATGATGTTCATCTCCATGAACACCCAAAATATCTTGCTATCGCAGATTATGGTCACATCTTTAGTGGCCCACAGCGAGACATACTTCACGGTCTCCAGGGAGATCCCTCATAATTGTAGGGAACTCGATGTCCTCTAGCGATTCCGTCACCACCAGCACTATGGACAGTAGAAGCCATGCATAGTGGAACATTTTTCCTTGTTCCTGTGCCTCACGAAAATTCTCCAGGAACTCTTTGCATAAGAATTCAAACCAGTTAAACTGGACCCCTTCTGCGCACTATTTAGCAAGTACCACCACTGGCGCAAGTAGGTCATCCACACGACACTTCCGCATCAGCTTACCACCAGTATTTGGGCCACAACTTTGACTGCTCTATTGTTGATGCTAGATATTGTGTAGCCCCTTTTCTTCTTCTCCATCTTGTATTTCTTTCTCATGGCCTCTCCGATGGCCAGATCACTACTCTTCCCCTCTGAAATGTCTGCGATGTCCTCTCCTTTACACAGAAGATGGGTAAAATGGTGGATTAGGTGGCTCGTGATGGGGATGGGCTCCTCCAGTCACAAACACCCACCATGCACCAAAAAGAGCAACTAATTTATTATGAATATCGTTACTAGGTCGTGATGGTAATGTGACACCCAGAGAAGGTTTACTAACCCTGCCTTTTCAACTATACATAACCACTTTCGCAGATCCAATTCTATAACCGTCACCATGGTGTTCTGCTTGGGCTTCATGAGCTACACGGTCTCTAGGTGAGGGAATTTCTCATGGTCAGCTGGATCCCAATATTCAAACTTCAACCTTGGCACCCATCCTCATTGCATGCCCTCTAAAATTATGTTGTCCGAGAGGAGCGGAGTTTTGAGAGAGCTCTTGCTATCGTCGAGGTCCTTAGGCACCTTTGTCTTCCCCTTCCATGAGGGGACATACGTGGGAAGCTTGGTTAGATGGTGCACAGCCTCAGTTTCTACCTCCATGCCTTCATACTCGTCTTCTTCAATTATGGTGTCTTCAAGGTCTTCTTCCTCCTCGCCAGTTTCCAGGTTAACTGCCTTCCCCTTTTCCTCCATCGTTAATCTGGTGTGCAACAGGTTTCGCGGGGGCACATGCATTAGAATCATTGGTTGTTTATCCTTCTTCAGTCTTGGTGTGCATTGTGATTTAGGGATTTCAACAACAATCTCGGTGCCTTCAGGGGAATCTTCTATGGCCAGGGCCTGTGTGGCCTCCTCGGCAATCATCTCTACAATTTCCCTAACTTCCTCAGATGTTGCCATCTTGCTCATCTAGAAATCTCTTAATCGCTAAACCAGGTACTCATTCAATGCTCTGCATAGGGAAAATAGGTCTCGGTTCAGGATACTCAAGGCACACGACAACTCAATTTGCAAATGACCAAGTGTTGTTTGTGGGGCATCCCTTTGCATTTTATAGCGCCTTTTGAATTTGAATTCAACCATTATGTTATGGAACTAGCTCACAAAAAGATAGAAAAGATAGTTGAATGCCTTAGAATTCAACCTCTTCGAGGGGGAAACCTCCTTTACATTACACAAATGAACAATTCTTCGATGATACAAATGAAAATGCCTCCTTTCTATATATAGGAGTCTAAGGGGTCATAATATAATTAGAGCCAACATAACAATAATAATTTAAGGGCACAATAATAACAATAGTGGGCTTCTATGGGGCACGATAGTAACAATATGGGTACTACATGGGTACAACAATATAAAAAGGGGGTTGTACTACTAACAATAAGGGGTTACACTAGTAGTATAGGGGCCTAACATGCCCCTCTCCTTCAAAAGTGTTGTCCTCAACACTTGAGTAGTTCTTGATGCTTCTATATAAAATTCTTGTCCTCCCATGTGGAATCTTCGGCCGGTGAGTTCTTCCACTTGATGAGATACTTTGAAATTGATCGATTCCATAGCTGTTGGGTTCTTGTTTCTGTGACTGCTCCAAGTTCCAATATGATTTTTCCTTCCTTGTGAAGTTCTAGCAATATTGTTGGAACTCGGATATTCGGTAAATTTTGAATGAGTTCCCCCCCTGCTTCACCATTCTTCCATTCAAACCTTCCTTTGTTTATCAAATTTTCTTAGATAATTGTACCAACCTCTACCATTTCTACAACCATATGTTCAATTTCACTCCTTTGGGCACATGGATATCTATAAGGCTTGATGTTTGGAGGACCACATCCTGGAATAAAATGAGTAGCATGATCATGATCATGAATATGTGGGAGACCTTTGGGAGTCTCAAATACCTTGGAATTATTGTCCAATATTTTTTGGAGATCTGGAGAAATAAATGATTTCGATGTGCGAATAGTTAGCGAATATAATTGTGCAATTACACCTCATTGTTCTTTCTTTATAAGCTTTGTAATTCCGTCAAAGTTGATTATCTTTCCTAGTTTCCCTGTGATACCCTTTAATTCAACTTCCTTTCCTTTTGAAGAAAATTTCATAAAAAGTTCATGAAAATTAAAAGCCATTATACCCAAGGATTGTAGCCATTAGACTCCTAGTACGACATCAGCACCACCCATTGGAATGGAAAACATTGTGCTATTCAATACATATTCTTCCATGGATAGCTAGATATTATGGCACTTTCCAGAGAAACTTATGGTTCCTCCACTTACAACCATCACTTGACACTCTAGTTTTGGATCTAGGAAGCAATTCAAGTCCTTGTCTATCTTACAATTAATAAAATTATGGGTGCTACTTGAATCAATCAACATTATTACCTTTTTCTTCTTGATATGTCCTTCTATCTTTACCATTTTAGGAGTGGTAATTCTAACGAATGCATTACAAGATATGGTCAGATTCATTTCTTGTTTCTCTGGGGTTGGTTCCTGGGGAGTATCCTTTTCTTTTGATGTTTCTTAATACTTTTCTTCCTGATATTTCAATGTTTCAACCTTCTTCTTCTCGACATGTCCTTCTATCTTGAGAGTTTGGGGAGTGGTAATCTATTCCAATGCTTTACAAGATATGGTCAGATTCATTTCTTGATGCTTGATGTGATCTTTCACTTCTAAAACTTTTTTCTTCTTGATATGTCCTTCTATCTTAATAATTTGAGGAGTGGTAATTCTGGCCAATGCATTACAAGATATGGTTGGATTCATTTCTTCTTTATCGATGTGATATTTCACTTCTTGAACTTTTTTCTTCTTGATATGTCCTTGTATCTTGAGAGTTTGAGGAGTGGTAATTCTTGCCAATGCTTTACAAGATATGGTCAAATTCATTTCTTCTTTCTCTGGGGTTTGGTCCTGGCACATATCTTCTTCTTTTGATGTTTCTTGATCCTTTTCTTTCTCCTCTTCATACTCTGTAAAATAATTTCTTCTCAGCACAATTATGACCTTTAGTGCATTTACTATCGCAATTGTAACAAAGCCCTTTTTTTTCTTTTCTCTTCCAATTGTTGTGGTGTAACCCTTGTAGGTTTTGGAAGGCTAGGAGAAACAACACTTCCATTATTATAGTTGTGAGGGGTAGACTTCCTTGTTTCCATAATTTTACTTTCCACTATGTAACAAAGCCCTTTTACTCTTTCCAGTTGTTGTGGTGTTGCTCTAAAGAAGGTGTTGCTCTTTGTATCCTCATAATGTGCTATCATTTCCTTTGTGAGAATTGACCATGTAACAAGTCGTTTACGAGAACAAAGCCCTTTATCCCATAAAAATTGATCTGGTTCTAAATATGAATATGCAATACATACCTTTTTTAATAATGGTACACCATGTAGATCAAAATATTTCTCCATCTGAAGTATCCAATTTACCGGATCCTTGCCATCAAACTTCCGCATCTTGCTTGTTTTTTTTTTAATTTTAGGAGCTAAATCTTCAAAGGACTGTAACTCTATACTTTCGCATCTTTAAGTTCCAAAATTGTGACCTACAGTAGCCCTTGGTGTCCTCTTTCTAATGCCGCCACTCTGATCCCAATTGGATTCTCCAAGGAAGAGTTATGCAAAATCTCCTATAGTGACCTGATTATAGACTAGTTCAGGAGAGCGAACTTGCACGACGTACCATGAGTCACTGTTTCGACCTTTGGCTCTAAAAAATATGTACAAGAAACTATAGTCCATCCTCTTTCTTTACCTTCTTATGAAATTTAAATCTGATGCTTAGAGAGAAAGTTATGACAATTTTCCCCAAGTCACCTGTTTGGAATGTAATTCAGGAGTCTGCAAAAGGACCAACTTCCTCAGATCATATCTCCACAAATATAGTGCAAAAGGATCTGAAATTTAGACCTGTAATTCAGCGCGATGTATTCTCAAATGGGTTTTTTGTTTCAAATTCTGAAATGTCACAGAAAAAGAATTATCGCGAAAATTCCACAATGACCTGTTTGGAGCATCGAAACCCTAGAATCCAAAGCTCTGATACCAAATGTTATGAAACCAGCTCAAGAAAATATAGAAAAGATTGATCAACGCCTTAGAATTCAGCCTCTTCGAGGGGGAAACCTCGTTTACATTACATAAATGAACACTTCTTGGATGATACAAATGAAAAGACCTCCTTTCTATATATAGAAGTCTAAGGGGTGATTATATAATCAGAGCCAACATAACAATAATAATGTAAGGGCACAATAATAACAATAGTGGGCTTCTATGGGGTACAATAGTAACAATATGGGCACTACATGGGTACATCAATATAATAAGAGGGTTGTACTAATAACAATAAGGGGTTACA
>APFE031186796.1:223869-234844 GCA_000404065.3 Pinus taeda
CTCCATGAAAATTGACCACGTAACAAGTTGTTTACGAGAAAAAAGCCATTTATACCATAAAAATTGATCTGGTTCTAAATATGAAGATGCAATACATACCTTTTGTAATAGTGGTACACCATGTATATCAAAATATTGCTCCATCTAAAGTATCCAATTTACCGGATCCTTGCCATAAAACTTCCTCATCTTGCTTTTTCTTGATTTTAGGAGCTCGATCTTGAAATGACTGTAACTCTGTACTTTCGAATATTTAAGTTCTAAAATTTCAAAATGTGATAGCCCTCTGCATCCTCTTTCCAATTCCACCAGTTTGATCCAAATTTGATTCTCCAGGGAAGAGTTATGCCAAATCTCCTACAGTGACTTGATTATAGACTAGCTTAGTAGAGCAAACTTGTATGACATGCCACGAGTCACTGTTTTGACCTTTGGCTCTAAAAACCGTATGCAAGAAACTACAGCCCATCCTCTTTCTGTACCTTCTTACGAAATTTTAATCTGATGCTTAGAGAGAAAGTTATGATGATTTTCCCCAGGTCACCTGTTTGGAATGTAATTCAGGAGTCTGCAAAAAGACCAACTTCCTCAAATCATATCTCCGGAAATATAGTGCGAAAATCTCTGAAATTTAGACCCGAGGTTCAGTGCGATTTTGTCTCAAATGATTTTTTTTTTTAGCTTCTGAAACATCACAGAGAAAAAGTTATAGTGTAAATGCCACGATGACCTATTTGGAACAGTGAAACCCTAGAATCCAAATCTTTGATACCAATTGCTATGAAACTAGCTGACAAAAGGATAGAAAATATAGATCAATGCCTTAGAATTCAGCCTCTTCAAGGGGGAAATCTCCTTTACATTACATAAATGAACAATTCTTGCGTAATACAAATGACAAGACCTCCTTTCTATATATAGGAGTCTAAGGATTCATAATATAATCAGAGCCTACATAACAATAATAATAACAATAGTGGGCTTCTATGGGGACTACATGGGTACAACAATATAATAAGGGGGTTGTACTAATAACAATAAGGGGTTACCCTAGTAGTATAGGGGCCTAACATGCCCCTCTCCTTCAAAAAGTGTTATCCTCAATGATTGAGTAGTTCTTGATGCTTCTATAGAATATTCTTGTCCTCCCATGTGGAATCTTCAATGGGTAAGTTCTTCCACTTGATGAAATACTCTGAAATTGATCGATTCCGTAGCTGTCGAGTTCTTATTTCTGTGTCTGTTCCAAGTTCCAATATGATTTTCCTTCCTCTTCAAGTTATGGCAATATTGTTTGAATTGGGATCTTCTGAAACTTTTGAATGAGGGGCCATACTTCTTCATCCTTCTTCCATTCATCCTTTGCTTCATTTATCCAATCTAGTTGGATAATAGAAATAGTACAAAACAATGCTTCCACATCCTCATCCTTTCTTCAGAGTGCATCTACAACAAAATTTGCTTCCCTTTTCTATAGATGATGTCAAACTCATAACCTAATATATTTGTGACCCATTTTTTCTGTTCTTTTATAGATAATAGTTGTTCTAAAAAGTATTTAAGACTATCATGATCCATTTTTACCTTGAAGTGTCTTCCCATTCGGTAAGGTCGCCATTTCTTAAGTGCATGTAGTATTTCCAACATTTCCTTCTCATAAATATCTTGCTTGAGATGTAGTAGTAAAAATACCCAATCACCTACATCAAAACATTTTTCACTACAATGTTGATCTACCTGCTGTTTCATTTGATTTTGCACCAAAGTGGCGTTATCCTTTAAAAGTTGGAGAACTTGTTGTTGATGCTTAATGTGATATTTCACTGCTTGAACCTTTTTCTTCTTGATATGTCATTCTATCTTTAGAGTTTGAGGGGTGGTAATTTCTTCCAATCCTTTACAAGATATGGTCGGATTCATTTCTTGATGCTCAATGTGATCTTTCACTTCTTGAACATTTTTCTTCTTGATATGCACTTCTATCTTGATAGTTTGAGGAGTGGTAATTTTGACCAATTAATTAAAGGATATGGTTGGATTCATTTCTTCTTTCTTTGGGGTTGGGTCCTGGCGTATATCCTCTTCTTTTGATGTTTCTTGATCCTTTTCTTCCTCCTCCTCATACTCTATGTAAAATAATTTCTTCTCAGCACACAAATGACCCTTAGTGCATTTGCTATCACAATTGTAACAAATCCCTTTTTCTCTTTTTTCTTCCAATTGTTGTGGTGTAACCATTGTAGGTTGTGGAAGGCTAGGAGAAACAACACTTCCATCATTATAGTTGTGAGGGGTAGACTTCCTTGTTGCCATAATTTTACTTTCCACTATGTGACAAAGCTCTTTTACTCTTTCCAATTGTTGTGGTGTTGCTCTAAAGAAGGTGTTTCTTTTTGTATCCTCATAATGTGCTATCATTTCCTTCATGAAAATTGACCACATAACTAGTTGTTTATGAGAACAAAGCCCTTTATACCATAAAAATTGTTCTGGTTCTAAATATGAAGATGCAATGCATAAATTTTATAACAGTGGTTCACCATGTAGATCAAAATATTGTTCCATCTGAAGTATCCAATTTATCGGATCCTTGCCATCAAACTTCCTCATCTTGCTTTTTCTTGATTTAAGGAGCTCGAACTTGAATGGCTGTGACTCTGTAATTTTGGATCTTTAAGTTCTGAAATTGTGACCTGAAGTATCCTTCTGTGTCCTCTTTCCAATGCCACCAGTCTAATCCAAATTGGATTCTCCAAGGAAGAGTTATGCCAAATCTCCCACAGTGACCTAATTATAGACTAGCTCAGTAGAGCCAACTTGTGCAACATGCCTTGTGTCACTGTTTTGACCTTTGGATCTAAAAAATGTATACACAAAACTACAGCCTATCCTTGTTTTGTAACTTCTTACCAAATTTCAATCTGATGCTCAAAACGAAAGTTATGAATATTTTTCCCAGGTCACCTGTTTGGAATGTAATTTAGGAGTCTACAAAAAGACCAACTTCCTCAAATCATATCTCCTCAAATATAGTGCAAAAAGCTCTAAAATTTGGAACCGAGGTTGAATGCGATTTCATCTCAAATGTTTTTTTTCACTTCTAAAACATCGCAGAAAAAAGTTATAGCAAAAATTCCACGATGACCTATTTGGAGCAGTGAAACCCTAGAATCCAAAGCTCTGATACCAAATGTTATGGAACTAGCTCACAAAAAGATAGAAAAGATAGTTGAATGACTTAGAATTCAACCTCTTCAAGGGGGAAAGCTCCTTTACATTACACAAATGAAAAATTCTTCGATGATACAAATGAAAATACCTCATTTCTATATACAGGAGTCTAAGGGGTCATAATGTAATCAAAGTCGACATAACAATAATAATGTAAGGGCACAATCATAACAATAGTGGGCTTCTATGGGGCACAATAGTAAAAATATGGGTACTACATGGGTACAGAAATATAATAAGGGGGTTGTACTAATAAAAATAAGGGGTTACACTAGTAGTATATGGGCCTAACACATTCCCCTCAAATTTGGTTCACTAATGCTCCCTTCACAGCAGATTTCCCAAATCTTACACATAAAGCACGTCTTAATTGCCTATTTCTTGCTCCATTTGGTCTCAAGTCAAGCATCACATCATGAATAGTGACTACAATGGTTACTTTCCAGCCAACTTGCATGGCAACGCAGCCCTCCTTGCATGGTCGCAGACCTTGTGACACTTTGATCCTACACACAGACCCAACATTGTGTAAGTCCTGGGTAGAGTAGTTTATAGTCCCACGCCTCCTTTTGAATACCTGGAGTGCTAAGACTGTACTTCCCATGGCTAGTCAGGCGGTTGCGCCACCTATATGAGGTTTCAATTGGTTTTCCATCAATTTTCCTGGAAAGCATCCATATTTTTTTGTTACTAACTGCGTCAGGCACTTTATCATTTGAAGCACACCACCATGGGTGACCCATTTAGTAATATGCGATCCAATCCAAGGCATCAGGCTGATCAAATCTCAACGGTAGTCCCTAAATTCATCAACGTAATTGTGCAAACCTTGTTTTGTCACCCTGGTTTCCTTATCAAGAAAATCCTTCTTTAATTCATCCTCCAACTTCTTAACATCCACTTACACCAGAGCACTTTTCTCCCTTAGTTGCACCCTTTCCTTCATAATTTCTTGGAGACTAAGATCACCCTGCCATATTTTTTCCTCAGGTCCCAAGTGTTCTTCTTCATTCAACTCTGTGATCCCTTCTTCCAAGGTTGCGTGAGATGTCATATCTAGTGGTGCTACTATGTGCAGGCTAGCCATCTTATACTCTATTGGGATTACAATGTTCACTCCATATTCCAACCTCAGAGGCATCTGCTCCATTAATTTCTTGCACGTTTTCCTATAATCCCACACAACTGCTGGTACGTGCAGGTCCCAATCATTCCGCTGCACATCATATACCTTGTTCAGTGCTTCACACACTTCGTTAAAGGCTTCTACGTGGATAACCTTCTGCACAGTCATTCTTTCCATACTCTATTGTTCCAACCGGAGGGGTCATTCACACAATTTCCTTGCCCTCACATGCTTATTGACTGTGTCTCCTAATGTGAAGTCTGTGAGCATCCGAGTAGGTTTTTTAAGATATGCATGTATCCATCTCGATAGGTGCACACGCAAAACATTCCGTCTGGAAATATTGTTGGCTAATCGCATTTGAAGCTTCCCAAATTGTATGCGCATCATTCTCCTACATTCATGCTAGTCCTCAAAGCTTCCTTGGTGCGTACCCCACCACCTCATGGGCGTAGCTCACAACACCCATTTCAAAGCCCCAAAACGTTGTTGTTCGAGCACCTCTCATTCAAATATGTTCAAGAAACCATATACCTCAATTATCCCACCTTAAGTAGGCATATCCCTTACTTTTGTTGAATGCAACACATTGATCTTGTCATCATGTTGCAGTCCACTGTGGTTACCTCATGTAACCAGTTCTACCATCGCTCTATCTCTTTGTCTGAATCTAATGCGCATGAGCTTTTGTGTTCCCATGAGATTCATCCAGCCACAGTGTGATTTACCCCGTTTTGTTCTCGTGCAGTTCATGTAGATGCAATCTATGTCATTGTCGCTTTCATAGTCAAGTACTGGCTCCGTGTAGCGCAATCCTTTGGCAAGGTCCAAAGGTACTACTACGCGCAGGGGCCTTTTCTCAAAAATCATCTTGCACTTCTTTAGGTTTATCACCCCATTCATGTTAGTGGCCCAATCAATTCCTAATAGCACAGGGTAGGGATTATTGTCATCAACAATCTCTATCACTTCAAAATCTACTAACACACTTTCTCCTTCAATATCCATGGTGATTCCCTACAATCTTCCCATGTGTAGAATATTTTGCTAGTTTGCCATTCGCAGTTGGATAGGAGACCATTGCAACATAGGCCTCCCCATGCTCTCCCATGTCTACTTTAGCAAAAAGTTTGCATTGGATCCTAAATCCAAAATCACTTAGTCCATCTCATATTCTCCAATATGCACGGTCAACCTCATTTCTCTTCCTGTTCTTGTCGCATTCTTTCCAACCTTCTAGACTATGTAGAGTTCTCATGGCGTGGTCCCAACACATCTATTAATGAGTTCTTGCAATCCCTGTACAACCTTGTGTCATGTAGAAACTTCGTGCATGTTTCTAGGAATGTCGTGAGCATCGATGGGTCCATTTTCGACAATGGTCTGTCTTTGCTTCCTAAAGTGGAGGCATCAATGAAAATCTTCCTAGCTTCCATGAAGGTTTCCTTAGCGCACTCCAAATCAAACTTTGGTTCTTTCTTTAGAGCCTTGCAAACCCATGTACTATCTTTAGGTTGAGTGCCTTTATCATCCCCTATCATAATTCCACTTCAGATCACAATATTCAAGTTAGGATCTTCCTCACATGGCTCAGACCTCATCATCTGTAGGTTCTGAGTTGAGGGAGGTTAGAGTGCTCCCTTGTCATGTAGCCTCACTATCAGTGTGCGACAATCCTCCATCTAATGATCAAACAATGTACAGTATAAACATGATGGCCACATTGTATTCATACAATCATGGGCATAATGTCCTTACCCTCCACAATTGTAACATATCAACTATGCACGACCTCTTCTAGGTCATCCTCCACCTTGGCCGTCTCTGTGCCCCTGAAATCTGGTTTGTGCCATCCCTGCGTTTTGGTCAAGGGGCTGCGTTTCGATTTGAAATCTATAGGTGGGAGTCTGATCCATCATCAACTCATAGCTTCTATAGGTGTGCTCATCATGTGCCACAAATATACATAAATTACAGAACAAATGTTGTGAATTCTGCATGTACTTTTGCACCAGATGATAATTGTTTGTAATATGCTTTCCTCCTATTTGACAAATTGTGCACCAAGATAGGTCCTTCTTGTACCTCTGGTCTTAATGGCATCGACCCTCCTCCCGCAAGGTAATTTGCGAACACTGGGAAGTGGTCCTTGTCATGACCCTAACCCTTACATTTAACACACCATACCTCTTTGCGCACCTCTGGGTGGGTTGTCTTATCCCGTTTCAAACTCTGCATCTCAAGGCATAGTTTTTCAACTGCGCGTGGATTTGCTAAACTCCTAGGTTAGGATCCTATATTGAGATCTCATGCAATCTCATTGTGATCTCCAAGACCTCTACCTAAGTTGTTAACCTCTGTTGTGACAGTGCATTGCTCAAATGCGGCGTTAGCAATGCTACAAATCATTCTCGATGTTGTCCATCTGTCAAAGTCATATTGGCTTCACAAATCATGCACTTCAGTCTCTGATGCAACTCCCAAGGTGTCTCACCTCTTAGCATTGTGATCTCCTTCAACTTAATGATCGACTGTGCCTTTGACTTCAACTTTCTAAATTCTATGTTTAGTGCAATTTGGATATCTATGACCCTCGCATTCAAATTGTCATTGGAATACTTGATATACTAGGTCAGCACGCGATCTTGCAAAGCACTGACCAATGTTGCTTTTTTTATATTATCATGTGTAACTGCATGTGCTTCCCATACAATCCTTATCACAAACCAAAAATGTTCTGGATCTTCATTTCCTATTCCCTTGAATACTGGCAATTTTATCGCGCTTGCCATATCGACTCACGGTGGTGGCGGAGGTGTTATGGGCAAAGATGGTGTTGAAGACAGTGACACTGGTGGTGGTGTGGGTGGGGGTGGTATGTGAAAAATCCTCTACCATATCAAATTGATCACACCTCTTGGTGAGACCTTCATGAGCTTTTCCTTGCCCCCTCACGGAGGTGAAATCAAGGGGCTAGTTTCTAGCTCTGTACTTCCTTCATTTCTGTAACTTCTTCCACTTCGACTAGCCCTGAAAATTAATGTATTTACATAATCCACTTTTCACACAATAGAATTTTAATCCAAGTGTTCAGAGACTTAACGTACTTACCTCTAAGTCCTTTCAGGAAGTGGCGTTCTGCCTTACTATAGGTGACTGGAGTATCTACTGCGAACTAAGTAATGAGTCCTCCTATAATTTGACAAGCCAATGATCAACAATGCACACAATCTTATCCTTTGATGCTTCCAATATGTGCACCAATTTTGGAGTCTACATAATAGGATTATCAAGCTTCCACCTTCCTTGGTTATCTAATATCTTCGTGATCCAGTCGTATAGCTCAGTAGGGAAAGATGTGAAGAAAATTTCATGGACCTCAATGTACAAGTAGCAGCCAAACCACTTCTCCTTTGATAGCTGTGGATTCATGTTCTCTTGTGCCATGAAATTATGTATCTTCCTATCCAACCAATCTTCAATTTCTTTCCTAGTTGGATTATAGTGATACGACATCAGACATGTCTATGCAGATCCCGGTCCCTGCATTGGTACCATTTGTATGCTTGTTGTAGCCTGACCTAGTTTTAGAGTTAATTAGCCAAACAAATCCCTGTACTACTCACCCTTTCAGCAATAGTCCGCA
Organism: Pinus taeda; assembly: GCA_000404065.3. Classification (NCBI taxonomy): domain Eukaryota; kingdom Viridiplantae; phylum Streptophyta; class Pinopsida; order Pinales; family Pinaceae; genus Pinus; species Pinus taeda. The sequence goes on from APFE031186796.1 coordinate 231,873, forward strand.
GAGCACAGACTAAGGTCATACTGAAAGTAGTATGGGGGGTGCTGGAACTAGGTTTTCACACCCATGAGATGTCTAAGGGTTTGATTTGGTCCAATTGTGAGTCCCTTCATTTAGGTTACTTTGTGCACTTCCCTGACCTTTGCGCCCTGATATATTTGCCTTCGTACAACCCTAGCAAGGGGTTATGGGGCTTTCGTGCTGATAGATCAACGATATGCACTATTCCCCTAAGTCACACATGAGATCTTACTTATCTTCTTATAACAATTAGTTATTTTCACGTAAACAGATGCCTTATATTATATTTACTTATTCAACACATTCATATGTGTTTGCATAATAAATAAATAGTAAACTTGCTATTCATACCCAGTAATGCATAAAACAGGAAAGGATACATAGAAATATGGTAAATATTCTCTTTTATTAATTCTTCCCATGGTTACAGACTCGACCTACCCTGCGCACTCAATTGCAGGGGTTCACACACTCAGCTGCGGTCTACTAGGCCTCTACGCACTCAGCTGTAGATCCTTCTCCTACTCTACAACCCAACAACATGACTTACACTTTGACTCAATACTTCATCAATTCTTTATATTAATTCTTAGATTATATGTCCCTCTTACAATTAAAATGTCGCTCTATTTCTACAATCCCATGGTCCATGAACCATGACAAGATCTTTCAAATCGACATTACATTGCAAAAACAAGGGTAGACAACCCTATGACTCTATTATAGCTTTGCACTCTGCGCCCACAATTTTCAGAGTATTTATAATGGACTCAGTCAAAACTTGGGCTTTAAGCCCCAAAACATGCCTTCAGGGGATTCCACACCCAACACTCCTCCAAACACAAGCACCCATCATGCACCAAGCAGAGTAGCTGCCTGATGACAAAAATGGTCACTAGGGCATGATGATAATGCGGCACTGAGAGCAAGTTTAATAGTCTTGCCTTCCCCACACCTCTCAGTCATTTACACAGCTCCAACTCTATGATTCCAATCGACACAGCCTTCTTTTGGTGCATTAGCTACATGGTTGCCAAATGTGGGAACCTCTTGTGGTCTGTGAGATCCCAGTCTTCAAATTTCCGAACCAGCACTCACCCTAGGTGCGCTCATTCAAAAATAAAGTTATCAGGGAGTAGTAGAGTCTGTAGAGAGCTCTTTCTCTTATCTATATCTTTAGGAACCTTAAATTTACCCTTCTACAGAGGAACATATGTGGGTAGCCTGGTAAGAGGATCCACACCTTGGGTGTCAACCTACATTTCTACGTCCTCCTCCTCCTCTACTAGGATTTCTTCAAATTCTTCCTCCTCATCTTCCTCCAAATTAATAACCTTCCCCTTTTCTTCCATGGTAAGCTTAGTCCTTAACGGATTTCTAGGGGATATGCGAACTGATACCATAGTTTGCTTGTCTTTCCTAGGTCTCGGAATGCATAGTGATTTATGGATTTCTATCACTATCCCAGCACTTTTTGGGGCTTCCGCTTCCATGATGGCCTACGCGGCTTCATCAGTAGTCATTACTCTAGTATCCATGTCTTCCTTAGGTACTTCCATGGTGCTATTCCATAATTCTCTTAATGACTCGAGTAATTGCTTAAGCAACAACTTCGGCTTCAGAAGATCGAAGAAGTCTGGGTTCATGAGTGTCTGTGCACGGAACAACTCAGCCGTCAAATTGCCAAGTGTTGTTTGCTGGAAAACCCTTTGTAATTTATGGCACCTTTTGAATTTGAATTTGACTGTTCCCCCCACATTCGGTCCATTAATGCTCGATTGGCAACATATTTTAAAGAATCTAGTCCATAAAGTTTGCCTTAAATTCTTGTCACCCACTCCTTTTGGTCTCAAAACAAGCATGACATCATGAATAGTGACTGTAACAGTCACTTTCCAACTTATCCGTGCGGAAGTGCATCTATCCTGACGCTGTCGCGAACCCTGTGACACTTCGCTACTACGCAGAGTCCTAACATTGTGCAATTCCCTGGCACAGTAGTTTATAGTCCCACGCCTCCTTTCAGCTGCTTAAAGCACTAAGACTGTGCTCCTATCGGCTAGTCAAATGGCCAAGCCCCCTATGTATGTATTCAAATGAATTTTCCTTGGAAGAGTTCTCCATTTAACTTTACCAACTACACCGCGCCATCATCTATGATCTCCTTAATAACATACGGTCATAGCCAGTGCATTCTGAGCTTCCTTGGGAATTTATCGAACTTCCTATCATACAACAACACCAAATCATTCACCTTGAAGGTGCGCAACTTAATATGTTGATTGTGCCAGGCCTTTTCGCATTGATTTTGTACCTACTGGTGGAAGCTAGCCAAAAGCCGTTCTTCTTCGATTTGCTCCAACTACACGAGCCTATCCTCCAGGGCTCGGTGGTCCATCATACCTATGAGCGCTGCTATGCATAGACTAGGCATGATATATTCCATAGGAATTACAACTTCCACTCCATAGACAAGCCTAAAATGTGTCTATCCCATTAGTTTCTTGCATTTCATCCTATAATTCGATAATACTACAAGTACGCGCAGGTCCCAATGACTTCGTTGTGCATTGCATACCTTGTTGAATGCTTCCACACGGAGAAGATTTTGAGTGACGGTTCTTCCTACATAATGTCTCCCCAACATGAAGATACACTTGCACATTTTCCCCCCCAACACATGCTTATTGACCATACATTTCAGTGTGCAGTTCATGTGTATCTCTGTAGGTTGTTTCCCATATGCCTGTGCCCACCTGGCCAGATGTGCATGTGGATCATCCCGTCCATTATACTTGTCAATCCATCGCACCCTAAGCTTCCAAAATGTTATGCTCTTAACCTGCAAATGATACCCAAATACAGAATATGCGAAGAAAAGAGACCGAGAACACAGAATATGCGAAGAAAAGATACCCAGAACACAGAATGGCAATGATTTTATTATTCAGAGA
>APFE031186796.1:238363-297800 GCA_000404065.3 Pinus taeda
TCACAACCCCCCATGTTTATGGTAAACATGTGGGTTTTCAACTGATAATCCCCCATTTGAAGTTTGACATTTTCACAACGGCCTTCACATTTCATTGTGCCTCCATCTGCAATTTGAACTTGGAAGTTAGAAACTGCTCGTACAAAGCAGTGCACTGTTTCTGCGACTTTTTGATGGATGAAATTATGTGTACTTCCACTATCAATCAAGACCTACTACTGGGCGATGTTTAATAAACCCTCTGATTTTGAGCGTTTGAGGGGAAGAAATCCCTGCCAGGGCATGCAACGAAATAACTGGTTCGTCAGAGACATTGTCCTATTGGTTATCATCCTCTAGCGGCTCATGTTCCCCAAGTGTAGGATCTTCCTCTGTGGAGTTGTAGTCAGTGGCATCTATTTGAAAGAATTTGGGCTCCTTACATTTATGACCTAGGGAGTATTTGTCATCACAGTAGTAACATAGTCCTTGCTTCCTTCTTTCGGCCATTTCTGCAGGGGACACCTTTTGGACCTTAAGTGTTTGAGTCGTGTGCTGTGCCTGTGGGAGGCGACCTTTAGCGGGGAAATTTGGGCGACTGTATTGGGCTTCTAATGCACGTTCCACCTTACGAGCTACCTTGCAAGCCTCCATCCACGTGGGAGGGTGGTGAAGTAGCGCTTGAGCTCTGATGGCTTCTTTAAGACTGTTGATAAAACATTCCGTGTAGAACTCATCTGTGAGACCCTTAGTACGGAAAGCTAACCTTTCAAAAGCATTAATATATTCCTCTACTGTATCGGTCTGTCTGAGCTTAGTGAGAACAACCCAAATAAGAGTCTTCTTGTTCAAAGCGATCTCGAAGAGCTTTGGTAAATTGGGTCCAAGTCCTAAAATATCCATTGCAATGCTGATGCCATTCCCACCATTGCCACCATTCATTCTCAAAGTACATGCTCCCCAACATAAGCTTAGTCGCATCATCTAGGATATGATTCAATTTGAAATACTGGTCCATTTGCGCTAGCCATGCTGCTGTGTGAGAACCATCAAATTTATGCATATCCAACTTAGGAGGTCGCTGACTGGGTGGTGGATGGGTGTGCCAGACGTGAGGAGAGTGGCTAGATTCACTGTAAATGCCTTCATGGCCATTATACCCCTCCTCGTGGGTTTGCTCCTTGCCGTTTGACATAAAATCCTCCTTTCCTTTTCCCTGCAATTTCTCTAGCTGGAGACTTACTCCTTTAAGCGTTGTGTTCATGCTATCCAGATCTAGTCTGTTAACCTGAGTTTGGATTTGGTTCACAGTTTCTTCCAGTTTGTCCATCCTTTCATTGGCCATCGCTTGAGCTCTAGTTGCTACCATACACCGACTTGATGAAAAATTGGGACCGCCAAAAAATTTTCACAATTAATTGAATGGTACCACCATGCTCAGCTCGTCGTCCTGATTTTAATGGGCTATATCACCAATAAGCGTCCCGGAAGATCTCAGACTTTTTTTTTAACTCCTAACGGAGTTTTACTCCTTCTTGATCAATATTGCAGTCACCAAATCCTCAAAATGTCAATGCGGCCAAAAGTCCTGCGACAATTATACCCTGGTATAGGAACCCTACACAACGCTTCTGGTCTGGTGGATCTGAGAGATCTGAATGGCGGCTCGGGTAGCGCTGGATGGCTGAACTGACTGCTTCTGTAGATCTGATGATTCTAATAGATCGGAACTGGCTGGTTGGGACCGATGTCTGCTGCTGCTGCACTCCTTTGCTCAAGAGGATCTGGAAGAGATGATGATTAAAAAAGGAACTAGGATCTTGAGGAGTGTCAGGTGCTACAGATCGCAATATACATAAGGGTCTAGCAGTAGTACTCAGCCCAATGTTTCAGGGCTCTAACTAAGGAGGATCGATCGTACCCTTAGCCGTACAACCCTACTACCCTATCGTACGGGCGAGTAATCTCTCCGAGTGTTGTTCTCAGTGTACTATAGCCGCGAGACAACTGACAGTTTATCTATGGTGAGGTTTCAAGGGAGCCTAGGGGGCTTCTGATATACCCAGAGGGGATGTGGAAGACAGTCCGTGCGCGATTCTGTCTAATGCGCTACTACTCGAAGGGGTACCCATAGGGGTTACAAGGGAGTCCAATAAACGTGACCACCTCTTGTATTTCCTGCGTGCATGCCTCCCCAAATCCGCAGGTTTATGTGCTCAACGACAGATCCCGTGGTTTAAAGACGTCGGAACACGTCTCTAGCCAAAAAAAAAAAAAATTCTAAGAAATGGAGATCCCACCAGCCCTGGAAAGTGCTCTGATACCACTTGTTATGCTCTTAACCTGCAAATGATACACAAATATAGAATATGCGAAGAAAAGATACCCAGAACACAGAATAGCAATGATTTTATTATTCAGAGAGTAATGTTCACTTGCCTCTTCGAGGGGGCAACCTCCAATAGAGCAGAGCTCAATTACAAAAATAAGACACGATGCTCCTCGCAGGGAGTTTCTATCCTTTATATATGACTCCTATGTGTAATACCACGGGCCAATACCGCGTATTACTAATACCATCTATCTAATACTACGGCCCATTGCAACTAACTGTGGTTCCTTTATTAATTGCGGATTAACCACTTACAATTATTAATATGGGCTTTATTGACTCTTGACTATGACGTGGTCCCATTACATAGATAAGGGGGTTAGGGTGGGACCCTAACACAAAATCATGTGCACATCATTTTCTTACATTCACGCAAGTCCTCAAAGATTCCTTTATGCATACCCCACCATCTCGCGGGCATAGCGCACAATACCTAGTCTAAGGCCTAGAATCGTTGCTTTTCTGACACCTCCCTTTGAAATTTATTCAGGAAGGTATCTACCTCACTTAAACCATCATAAGTAGGCAAGTCTCTTACTTACCTTGTCATCATATTACAATTCAGTGTAGTTATCTCATGTAACCAATTCCTCCATCGCTCTATTTCCTCATCAAAATCTGAAGTACAAGAGCTTTCACGCTCCCATACAATCTGCCCATCCACAATGGGATTCACCCAGTCCTCGTTTTGTGTTGTTATCCTATAGATGCAGTCCAAATCATCATCACTTTCATAGTCACACACCAGCTCCATATAGCACAATCCTTTGGCAAGGTCCAAGGGTATAATTATGTGTACTGACTTCTTCTCAAAAATCATCTTGCACTTCTTCAGATTAATCACCCCATTTATGTTAGTGGCCCAATCAATTCCTAAGAGAGAAGGGTAGGAATTGTTGTCATCGACAATCTCTATCACTTTAAAGTCTGCCAGCGTGCTCGCTCCCTCAATATCCACGGTTATTCCCTGCAATTGCCCCATGGGTATTATTTTCTGCTAGTTCGCCATTCGCAGTTGAATTGGAGACCACTGCAACATAAGATGTTGGGTGTGGAGCCTGATTATCTTCTATATTCAAAGGTTTCAGCTGAATGTATACCCTAGGAAGACTGTACACCACTCTACATGGGGGGACTTTTCCCCCCCATAGGGGTCTGGGGGGGCTAATCCCCCCTGGTTGGGGGGTCTAGGGGCCAACGGCACCTCGGCGGGGGTTCGGGGGTAGTGCCCCTAAAGCTAAAAACAGATGTAAAATTGCCTTGTAAAAGTCTAGTAATTTCTAGTCAATTTGGGTCCTCCATTAGGTGAATGATCTGACAGTAGAAGTTATGTTTAATTTAGGGTTTTTTTCCCTAGAAGGAAACCCCTCACTATATATAAGGGACTTGTATTTTGTCTATGGATATATGTATTTGGAGTGAGGAAAACAGAGGAGATCGAGAGCGAAGAGGGATTTATAGCAAATCTACATAGGTTGTATCTCTTTAGTTTGCTGGATAATATAATAAAAGAAGGACTAGCTGTTTCTTCGAGGATGTAGCCCAAACTGGGTGAACCACGTATATCTGTGTCTCTCTTGTTTTATGTGTTTTCTGTGTTTATATTTCTACAATATTTTATGTGTTCCATTGCTCTATAATATATAATTTTCTAACAACTAGTATTAGATTCGAAGGTCTATTTGGCTGATAATCTCGCAGGAGAGAAGGGTTCCTGGTTCAAGTAGCAGCAATGGTGGAAGATGGTAGTTTTAGGGTCGAAAAATTCAATGGCCAAAACTACCAGCTATGGAAGATGTAGATGGAAGATTATCTATATCAAAGAGATCTATACCTACCATTGAGTGGAAAGACAAAGAAGATGACGAGTATGATAGACATAGAATGGGATATTATCAACAGAAAAGCACTTGGAACAATATGGTTGTGCCTAGTGGCGTCAGTAGGGTTTAATATTTCAAAGTAAATGACAATGGAGGGTTTAATGTCGACATTGGTGAAACTATATGAAAAAACCTCGACCTAAAATAAGGTATTTCTTATGAAGCGTTTATTTAATATGAATATGTCATAAGGTGGAACTATTGCAAACCATTTAAATGATTTTAATACAGTTACAAGTCAGTTAAGTTCTGTAGGGTTAAATTTTGATGATGAAGTTAGGGCTTTATTATTTTTGTGCTCATTTCCACAAAGTTGGAATGGTTTAGTTATGGCCATTAGTAATTCTGTCTCTGGCTCTAGTACTTTAAAGTTTGATGATGTTTTCGGTGCAATCCTTAGCGAGGAAATGTGACGGAAAAGCTTTGGTGAGACATCAAGTAATGCTTTGACTACAGAGACTAGGAGAAGAAAAATGGAAAGAGGAAAGAGCTCAGGATATCATAGTAAGTCAAGAAAAGGAAAATCCAAGTCCAAACTAGGGATATTGTGCTGGGAATGCGGGAAGAAAGGACACCTGAAGAAAGACTGCAAGTCTCGGAATGGAAAAGAAGGAGACGTGTAGCAAGAAACTAATCATGAAGTGAATGTAATAGGTGATGTGTTGCAAGATGCTGTGATTATTTCATTAGAAAATATTATTGATGCCTGGGTGGTAGATTCAAGGGCCTCATTCCATGCCACACCTGATAGGAAACATTTTCATGATTATGTTCAAGGAGATTTTGGACAAGTTTGATTGAGTGATGATAAACCCTGTAAAATCGTTGGAATGGGTACAATTTTCATAAAATAGAAAAATGGAAATCAGTGGCTATTGAAGGGGGTAAGGCATGTTCCAGATCCAAAGAAAAATTTAATTTCAACAGGGCAGTTGGGAGGTGAAGGTTGCATAACTACTTTCACAGATAAAACATGGAAGGTCACAAAAGGATCCCTAGTAATAGCAAAAGGAGAAAAGGTTGGTACATTGTATTTATGCAATGGTATTTCTAATTCTATAATGCTTTAACCTCTACAGGAGAAGATATGGCATTGTGGTATCATAGGCTCGGTACATGAGTGAGGGGATGTAGATTCTTCACTCAAGAAATTTGTTGCTAGGTTTGAAGCATGTTGATTTAAAATTCTAACAGAATTGTGTTTATGGAAAATAGGAGAGTCAAATTCCTTAGAGTTTGGAAAGAAAAGAAGAGCGAAAAAATAGAGCTTTTGCATAAAGATGTATGGGGACCTGTTCATGTATAATCTCTTGGTGGCTCTCATTATTATGTTACTTTTATTGATGATGCGACCAAAAAAACCTGGATTTATTGTATTCGAAATAAATTTGATGTATTTGATTCTTTCAAGAAATGGAAATATTTGGTTGAAAATAAGATAGGAAAAAGGTTGAAGTGTTTCAGATCAGATAATGGAGGTGATTATTGTAGCAAAGAGGTTGATAGGTACTGTTCAAAGAATGGAATTCGTAGAGAGAAGATAGTTCCAGGAACACCATAAGAAAATGGTGTGTCAGAAAGCATGAATAGGACAATCATGGAGCGTGCAAGGTGCATGAGATTGCATGGATGATTTCCTTTACAATTTTGGGAAAATGTTGTAGACACTACTGTTTATCTAATAAATAAAGGGCATTCAAGTCCCTTAGATGGTGGTATTCCAAAGGAGGCATGAACAGGTAAAAAGGAAAACTACTCATTTTTAAAGACTTTTGGTTGTGAATCCTCTATCCACATTAATAAAGAAAATAGAACAAAGCTTGAGGAAAAATAAAAGAAATGTACATTTATTAGATATGGTGTTAATGATTTTGGTTCTCGCTTATATGGTTATGAAAATCACAAAATCATTAGGAGCAGAGATGTAATATTCAATGAAAAGGTATTGTATAAGAATCAGTTGTAGAAAAAGAAATAGGAAAAAGAAAACAGAGAATACACAGTGCTTGACAATATCATAGGAAAAGTGATGGTGCCTGAAAATCATAACGATCAATAGCTGGAACAACAACCACAACAGCAACAAGCACTTCAAACACCTGAAAGTGGTGTTAGAAGATCTACTAGGATAAGTAGACCCCCTAAACAATACTCTCCTTCATTATATTATGTATTGTTGACTAATTCTGGTGAACCAAAATGTTTTCAAGAAGTGGGAGCAAGCCATGAAAGAAGAGATGGACTCCTTAGGACATAACCAGACTTAGGACTTAGCACTGCAAAATAAATGGGTTTACAGGCTAAAGGAAGAAGATGGAGGAAAATAGAGGTACAAAGCTAGACTTGTGGTGAAGGGGTTTGGACAGAAGAAAGGTATTGATTTTGATCAGATATTTTCTCCTGTTGTGAAAATGACTTCAATTAGAACTATTCTAAGTCTAGTAGTAGCTGAAGATTTTCATCTTGAGTAGTTAGATGTAAAGAGAGCCTTTCTCCATGGGTATTTGGAGGAAGAGATATATATGCACTAGCAATAAGGATATGAGGTAAAAGGGAAGGAGAAACTGGTGTGTAGGTTGAAGAAGAGCTTGTATGGCTTAAAACAAGCTCCAAGGCAATGGTATCTAAAATTTGATAGGTTTATGTCTAAACAAGGTTATACTAGATGTCACTCTGATCATTGTGTTTATTTCAAAAGGCAAAATGATTGCAGCTATATTATATTTTTATTGTACGTAGATGACATGCTTGTTGCAGGTTCTAACATGCAGGAGATAAATGTGCTCAAAAGAAAATTGGCAAACTCATTTTCAATGAAGGATTTGGGTGTTGGAAAACAAATCCTTGGTATGAGAATAACTAGAGAAAGAAAGAATCACAAATTAACATTGTCTCAAAGTGAGTACATAGAAAAGGTGTTGAAAAGGCTTAATATGTAGAATGCAAAATCAGTTAGTGTACCTTTGGCCAACCATTTCAAATTAAGTAAGGAGACATGTCCCAAGACTCAGGAACAAATGGATCATATGTCTAAAGTTACATGTGCATCAGCAGTTGGAAGCTTAATGTATGCAATGGTCTGCACAAGGCCTGATATTGCACATGCAGTGGGAGTTATAAGTAGTTACATGAACAATCCAGGAAAATAACATTGGATGGTAGTGAAGTAGATTCTCAAGTATTTGAGAGGTGCCACAAATCAAGCATTATGCTTTGGTGGCTCAAACATTGCTCTACAGGGATATGTTGATAGAGATATGGCAAGTGACAGAGATAACAGGAGGAGCACTACAGGATATGTATTTACTGTAGGTGGAACAACTGTCAGTTATGTTTCAAAGATCCAAAGTTTTGTTGCACTTTCAACAACAAAAGCAGAGTATGTTGCTGCTACAGAGGCTAGTAAAGAAATTATTTGGTTACAGAGGTTTCTGGATGAATTAGGTAAAAAGATGGAGTTGGGCAGGTTATACAGTGACAGCCAGAGTGCCATACATCTTGCAAAGAACTCAACATTTCATTCCAAGACTAAACTTATACAGCTCAAGTACCATTTGATATCAGCATTGGAAGATGGACAATTGAAGCTGGAAAAGATACACACTAGCCAGAATCCTGCATATATGTTAACAAAAGTTGTAACCAGGGAGAAACTAAGAATCTACTCAGTTTCAATTGGTCTTCAAGTATGATGAAGAAGATGAGAAACAACTAGGTCTAAAGTAGAGCCATTGTCTAGCAAATGAACCAGCGGTGGAGTTGCTATAATCAGTCTTCAGGTGGGAGATTGTTGGGTGTGGAGCCTGATTATCTTCTGCATTCAAAGATTTTAATCGGATGTATACCCCAGGAAGACTATACACCTCTCCACGTAGGGGGGGACTTGTCCCCCCCGCGGGGGTCCAGGGGCCAGAGGTCCCTCAGTGGGAGTTCGGAGGTAGCGCCCCCGAAGCTAAAAATAGATGTAAAATTGCCTTGTAAAAGTCTAGTACTTTCTAGTCAATCTGGGCCATTCATTAGGTAGATGATCTGATGGTAGAAGTTATGTTTAATTTAGGGCTTTTTTCCCTAGAAGGAAATCCCTCACTATATATGAGGGAATTGTATTGTGTTTATGGATATCTGTATTCAGAGTGAGGAAAAGAGAGGATATTGAGTATGAAGAGGGAGTTACAGCGGATCTGTTGTAGGTTGTATCTCTTCAGTTTGATGGATAATATAATAAAAGAAGGACTGGCTATTTCTCCATGGACATATCCCAAGCTGGGTCAACCACGTATATCTGTGTCTCTCTTGTTTTATACATTTTTTGTGTTTATATTTCTGCAATTTTTTACGTGTTCCATTGCTGTATAATATATAATTTTCTAACATAAGACACCCCATCTGTTCCCATATTTGCTTCGGTAGAACATTTTCATCCGATCCTAAATCCAAGATAACTTGATCCATCTCATATTCTCTGATCTACATGGTTAGTCTCATCTCTAATCCCATTCTTGTCTTATGTTTTCTGATCTTCCTGACTACGTGCAGTTCTCCTGGCACGATCCTAGTGCATATGTTAATTAGTTCTTGTAAACATTTCATCACCTCAGTGTCATCCAATAGCTTCATACATGTTTCCAGGAACATTGTGAGTATAGATGGGTCCATCTCCAACTTCGGCTTAGCTCTGGTTCTTGAAGTGGAGGCATCAACGAAGCTCTTCTTAGCTTCGATGAAGGTTTTCTAAGAGCACTCCAAATCAAACTCTGCTTCTTTCATCGGAGCTTTGTGAACCTAGGTACTATCTTCTAGTTGTTTTCCTTTGTCATCTCCTGTTGTGATTCCACTTTGGAGCATATTGTTCACATTCGGATCTTCCTCACATGACTCAAACCTCATCATCTGCAGGTTCTGAGTCAGGGGAGGTGGTAGCACTCCTTTGTCACGTATCCTAGCTATCAGTGTAGGACAATCTTCTATCTAATGATCAAACAAGGTGCAATATAAACATGATGAGCACGTTGGATTTGTAAAATCATGGGAATAGTGTCCTGGCCCTCCATAATTGTAGCATATCAACTATCTGCGACCTCTTCTAGTCCTCCTCCACCTCGGCCTCATCCACGCCCCTGAAATCGTGTTCATGCCATTCTTGTATTTTGGTCAAGGGGCCGTGTTTTGGCCTGAACCCTGTAGGTGGGAGTTCTATCCATCATTAACTCATATCTTCTACAAGTGCACTCATCATGTCCCACTGACCCACAAAAATTATAGAACAACTGTTGCAAATTTTGCATGTACTTTTGTAACAATTGACAATTGTCTGTGGCATGTTTTCCTATTAGTTAACAAATTGTGCACTACAAAGTAGGTTCCACGCTAGGTACTACTTGCGCTCCCAGTCTCAAAGGCAATAGTCCTCCTCCTATGACATAATCTGCGAAAACTGGGAAATGGTCCTTGTCATGACCTTGGCCCTTGCATTTTATACACCATACCTCTTCACACACTTTTGGTCAAGCTATCTTGTCCTGTTTCAGACTCTGCATCTCATGACATAAATTCTTCAGCTGCGCATGGATTTGTTGAACTCCAAAGTTAGGATCCTACATCGAGGTCTCATGTATCCTCATAGAAATCTCTAAGGCCTGCACCTGAGTCATTATCCTCTACGGTGATAGCGCACTCCTTAAATGTGGCATCAACGAAGCTATAAACCACTCACAATGTTGTCCATCTGTCAGATTCATATTAGCTTCGGGAAACGTACATTTCAGACTTTGATCCAGCTCCAAAGTAGTCTCGCCTAGTAGCATCATGATCTCTTTGAATCCAATGATAGACTGTGCTTCAGAATTCAGCCTACTAAATTATCTATTTAGCATTGCTTAGATATCCACGATTCCCGCATTTGGATTATCATTGGAGTGCTTAATATACCAGGTCAGTGTGTGGTCCTATAGGGCACTAACCAATATCTCTTTCTCTATATTGTCATCTGTAACTCCTTGCGCATCCCTTACAACCCTTACCATGAACTAGAATTGGTCCAGATCCTCATTTCCCAAACCTTTGAACACAGGAAACTTCACTGTGCTTGCCATATCGAATCATGGTGGTGGTGGAGGTGGTACCAGTGAAGATGTAGGTGATGGTGGTGACACTGGTGGCAGTGTGGATGGGGGTCGTATTCATGGAATTATTTTCCTTATCAGATGGATCACACTTCACAGTGAGGCCTTCACGAGCTCTTCCTCGTCCCTTCATGGAGATGAAATCAAGGGGCTAGTTTCTGGTCCCTTATCTCCTTCGTTCTTGTAATCTTTTCCACTTCGCATAGCCCCGAACATCAAGGTAACTACATAACCCCCTTTTCGCACAATAGCATTCTAATCCAAGTATTCAAAGACTTTACATACTTACCTCATGGTCCTTTGAGAAAGTGTCACTCTACCTTGTTGTAGCTAACTGAGGTCTCAACCACAAACTCAGTAATGAATCCTCTTATAATATGACCAAGCCAATGATCAACGGTACATGCGATCTTATCATTCAATCATTCCAACCTTCACACTAACTCTGGTGTCCACACAATAGGATCGTTAAGTTTCCACCTTCCTTGGCTATCTGCTAGCCTCACGATCCACTCATATATCTTAGTAGGGAAGGACACGAAGAATATTTCATGGATCTCCATGTAAAAGTAGAAGTACAACCACTCTTCTTTTGATAGTCGCGGGTTCCTTTTCTCCTTCGCTACAAACTCGTGAATTCTTTTGTCCAGCCAGCCTTCAATTTCCTTCTTAGTTGGATTCCAATGATATGACATAAGACATCTCTATGTAGATTCTGGTCCTGGCAATGAAACCATTTGTTGGCTTGAGGGGGCCTGACCCACATTTGAAGTTATTTAGCCAAACAAATCCCTACACTACTGGACCTTTCGGTATCAGCGCACGGAGCGCAGACTGAAGTCACCCGAAGCAGTATGGGAGGATGTTGGAGCCAAGTTTCCACACCCTTGAGATGTCTGCAGTGTCAATCTAGTCCAAATGTGCCTACCTTCACACAAGTTACTTCCTACATTGTTCTAACTTTCAATACCCTTGTGATCTGCTCTAATCATCTTTCGCGGAGACCTAACCAGGTGCTGAGATGCTTTCGCACTGCCATGGCAGTGCCCTGTGCTATTTCCCCAAATTACACCATGAATCTTTCTTATCTTCTTATATATGTTAGTTGTCTTCGTGAAAATAGATATTATATCTCGTATTCACTTAATCAACACAGTCATATATATTCCTGCATCATATAAACAATAGAGGTGCAATTTATACCCAATATATTCAAAGCATGAAACAAGAAGTAAATACAAAAAATTGATATGAATCTTCTCTTTTTTAATACTTCCAATTGTTACAGACTCGACTCGCCCTACGCTCTCAGCTGTGGACTGTTAGGCCTCTATGCACTTAGTTGCAGAGCCTTCTCCTACTCTACGACAAAAAACTAGATTTTACTCCTCCGTTCTTCCACTATGCTTCTATTCCATGTTTAGATTAGATGATGTGTTTATCTACTTAAAGCCTCACTCTTTTTATACAATTGGTAGATCTCTATAGCCGACATTACATTACAAAATTGAGTGCAGACAACCCTATGAATATTTTACAAGCTATGTGCTCTGCACCCACAAAATGTGGTCTTTACATCAGAATTGCAATAATTGACAAAAATCTGGGCTCTAAGCCCGAAAACTTCCCTTGGGGGATCTTGTTCCCAACAGGACCCCAACACAAACATTGTGACTCACCGTCGAGTCACTCTGTCGATGTGCAAATCTTTGTGCAAAGACCTCCCAATTCTCCCTGGATCACTGCAATATCAGCAGTGCACTAAGTGGCTGCCTACTGTACTTCCTCAACTCACTGTTCAGAGCCTGTTGTAGCTAAAATTTTGGCCTGAACCTTTTCCTATGTTGCCTATAGCTATGTAAGCTTTGCTTCAGTGGAGGTTGTAACAATGTATGCCTGATCAATCCGTGGTTGTATGCATTCCTTCAAAATGGATTCCTTATGTCAAGCATCATCTACCTGTTCTTTGAGTTTTTTGCCTACTGCATCCTCGCGAGCCTCTGTGTAAAGGAAACAGTCTACGCGATCCATTTTACTTCATCATATTTTTGTTTTAACTCACATGCCTTTGTCTCTAGGTGTTGTATGTTCGGTTCCTCCTGCAAGGTAGTAAGAACCTCGAATGACTGCTCGAATAGTTTTGTGCAGTTTGTCACTGCACTGTTAACCTCCATTATTGTTGTTGTAATTGAGATGGTGCACTATTCCTTAACCTCTGGTAGAGTTGAAGGCTGCACCTTCAATTGTAGTTCAGCTATTTAAAGGTGTTAGCCTCCTGCTGCAGCAGGTTACTCATATTTCATGATTGACATTTTAACAGGCCAAATATGTCATACTTTGCATGCTGCAATGCTCCATATTTGCTTAAACAGTCTCCAAGCAAAGAAGGTTACTCAGAGTTCATTTTAAACTTCCTTCCAAATTTTGAGAAGTTATTCCGGTGTAGCTAATTTTCAGTTAAAGGGAGGTCTAAACAGCTTAATCTTGGTCTCCCTAGGTTTAAATTTCCTATTTTAGAATATAGAGAATGAAAATCTGTCCAAACAGCTTAATCTTGGCAGATTCTTAGATAGATAGAGAATCAAAGGAGCCCAACAGCTTAATCTGGGCCCTCAGATGAAACAAGGGTAGTCTGTAGATAGGAAAGCATGAAAAAGAAAAATTGAAATGAGGGGTTTGCAAGTCTAAGTGCACCCAAATCAAAAGAGGAAAAAATGTTAGGTAAGTAAGCTGGGTAGGTAGTTTTGAGGTTGCTGAATCTTGATTGTTGATCAGTTCCAGGTTTCCAGGTGTCATCCTTGCTCAGGACACAATCACCAGGTGGTTCTATGCGAGAAGCTCAAAAATAGGTATAACTAACTTCCTTTCTCCATCTCCCCCAATCATTAACTAACTTCCCCAAAAGAGGTCAAGATCTACTTGATGCCTCTTAAGTTCCATCATTCTCATAGAATTAGCTTGGGTGAAGATCTGCTTTACTCAAAGATATTCCATATTCTTGATAAGGTTCTGTCCCCTCGTTGCAGCCTAATTTCTCCCTAACTTAGCACTTTCTCACCATCTCCATATTAACCACTGACATTATTATTTAGCTCCCTATATTTTCCCATCCCCCTACTAAAATTATGTAAGTCATCCCCTATGTAAATATCCCTCCCCCTGGTTGAAAAATAACCATAAGTACCCCCGGGAATTGCTCAGTTTGCCTGAAACTTAGCAAGAACCCTCATGCTGCCCCTTCAAACCATATTCCAAATACAATGGACTCCTTCCAGAGTATAAAATACCTTTTCAGGTTATCGGATTCCTTCTGAAGCCTCAAAAGCCTTTCAGACCCACTTACTCACTCCTTCCGACCGCAACAAACCCCTTGTCGACTTCCTTAACACTCCACAGACCCTAGAAAGCCAGCTCGCATCGCAATATCGCAGTATTCTCACCACACAAGTCATGACCCATCTATCGTTAACTAACGCGATATCGCGATATCGGTGATCGGCGGTCGCAAGCGCCAAATGTCTAACTAAAACACCTTCCCGTTTCCCGCCGATGCGATATTGCGATAACATCGGAGAAGTTCATCGCATTGCCTTCAAGCATCAGCACCCCACCATGTCACTTCTGTACCAGGGACCCACCGCAGGCTGACGTCATCCGCCGTACTGCTAACATCATGCTGACATCAGCAGCTAGAAAGCCGAAAATTCACGCACGAAGAGAAATCGCACTTCAGAGCTCCAGAACAAGAAACAGAGGCAGTTTTCGATGCGCGATTATGCCTTTCCTTAGTTCTTATTCCCGCTTCTGCTCCTCTTCCTTTTCTTTCCTTCGATTGTTGTTCAACTTGTTGCAGTCTTAGTTCTACTACCTACAACCTTTTCTTTTCTTTCTTCCTTCATTATGTTGTCTGTATACTATACTTCCTTTTGCTTCTATTGTCAAAGTTGGATGCATGAAGATTGGATCTTCTTTCTCTCTGCAACTTTGTTCTGCCTTTATTATGCCAGGAATTTCCTCTTTTCTTGATCTTGTACTAGATTTTTTCCTTATGCCATTGTTGTTGGTCTTGCTGTGATGTTAGTGTTGATTCATTTTCTATAAATAGTTAGGAATATACATATATGGGCATATAGATTGGTTTTTGCTCAACTGCTTCCCTAATACTACTTTCAGTAATCACTCTCGAAACAACTCTCTTTGGTGCCATGATACAAAGACTTCTAGAGAGAAGTGTTTAGTGTGGTACCTGTGGGACATAAAAGACACTCATGGAAAGCAAACATTGGCTCTTACAAATCTAACTTCACATCATGATAAAGTAGCAACCAAGGCATCTGATGAGAGGAATTTCACAACTTTGACTAAGAGAGGTGATTGACTAACTTTGGGAACTATGCACTATGTATTCGCATTAGTCGGCGTGGACACTTGATCACTGAAACTACACAATGTGTAGTTTAGTGTAGGCCAGATCTAGGGAGAGATTGCGCATCCTGAAGTGTCAGTGGCCAAGCTGGGAGACTGGTTCCTAGAACTGTGCAGTGCAAATTTGGAGCAAACCTAGGACAAGCTCTATTAAATTCCATAAGCTAAGGCATAGGCCTTGAGCTCCCATATTTCATAGTGTAGGGAGTGAAATTTGAGATTCGAGCAAGGGCAGCCCAAACCTATTCATGGGCAGTGTGCAAACAAGAATATATGAAGGATAATATGAGTATGAGTTCATATCTGACTAAGTGTAGATGTCTTCATGTAAAACAAGTGCAATAATGGATGAAACTAAAGGAACATGAAGCATGTGAAGGAAGTCCCTACAAGGTCGTCCGTTGGTGGAAAAATGGGAAAACTCATGCGACCCTTGGGAAACGAAATCTATAGCTTGGAACAACACTTTTACAAGCTAAAAATAGTTAAAACTCCAATGGTCATTCAAAAAAATGAGTAAAAAAACACTCTCACAATCTAAACAAGCAAGAGTGGAAGAAGGCAATAAAAACAAAACTCACCCCAAAATGCGATGACAATGTTCTGAGGGCTCCTTAATCTCCTAGGGAATACTTGGGCTTGATGATCAAATGCATAAGTGAGATCTAGAGGAGTCCATTAAATAATTTTAGAAAAAATGGAATTCATGACACGTATGCTTGAGATAAGGGACAACAATGACACTTCGAAAAAAATTCTAAAGATGGAAATGTGTCACCTTCTGGAAGCTAAAAATAGATCTTGACTTCCTAGGGATGATTTTCCTCTTAGATTCTCACTTTTTCAGGAAAAAATCCATGCACTTCTTGGAAAGATCATGCAGTTCGAGGAAGTATCGGGTAACTCTTTGGTTGATGCACTAAGCAATTTCTTGCCACAGTAGGTTCCGCGCAATTTCTACGCTAAGTGGCTATAGGCTACCTCTCAGGATCTGCACAATTTCCTAGTTGAAGGAAGGCTATCAATTGGCTCTCCATAGTTCTGGAGCTGAAATCTCACTTGTTAGCTTGGACTACACAATTCCTAGGAGCAAGGTTGCTTGCCCTCAAGGATTATGTAGTTCACTAAGGAAATCCTGGAACTGGGTTGAAACCAAGCTAAGAGATCATATTGTGGGTTAGAAAGTAAATAAAGTAAGCAAACAAAAGTTGTAAATCAAATGATAAAACACAATGAAAGCACAAGTACCTGGTTCAGTGCATGATAAGTTGTTGGGAATTTAATAGGGAGGATCCAAAACAAAGCACAGGAAAAATTTTGGAGGGTGGTTGTAGCTGTTACAACAACAACCTAGATCCATCTTAACTACAAATCTATCAAGCATTGAGAGGGATCAAATATCTCAAGGTGCAAACATTTCCTCATGTTTTGCACTCAAGGAATAGGTTTGCACCTTGAGAGATTTGATCCCTATCAGTGCTTAATAGATCTGAAGCTAGGATGGATCTAGGTTGGTATATAAATAAAAATATAATGGTAGAGCCACCATCCCCTGACATTCAATAAAGATACTACAGGATATAGATAGGCTGACTACTACACGAAACTTACATAGCACTATAGGAACACAATTTTATACCTAAAATAGACATGAAATATTTAAATAACTTAAAAGAAAAAGGTATATTCAAAATAAGTGTAAGTCGCAGTCCTTCCCACTCACATTTTGAAAAAATTATTAGATTATATTAGTTATCTAAGATAATTTTTTGTGCTAATAAAAATTGAAATAACAAGAAGGAAACAACATAATTTGATTTGTTTTCAAGAGACACAAAGTAGAAAAACGAAGAGGTGTAAGTTGTGGCCAATATTTTTCTTTCCTACATTTAAAATGACATACATCTCTTCTCTACTAAAAAATCAATATTTTACTAGTACTTCCTTATACAAAAGTTTCTCCCAAATATGTGAAAAAAAAAATTCAAATGATGGGAGGAGGAGAATCAACAAATTCTTCAATAATACCAAAGCCAAGAGGAAAAATACATTAGTATTGGTGTTGGAAATAATACTAAGGGGGGGGGGGGGGGGGGGGAATCAGTATTAGCAAATCAGATACTTTTTCATTTTCATACTCAGATTCATATACGCTACTTCAGTTAAGGATATCTGCGTATATATGCGACTGTGTTAAAAGAAACTAGCGTACATCCAGTAACCTTTATGATTTAGTTAGTTCATCTTCAGTGAATGCATCAAAACATTATTAACCATATGAGCAGTAAACAGAATGGATCATCACACATAAAGAGCACACATGAACACCATGATATAAGGTGGAAACCTAATGTGGGTGAAAACCACCTGCTGCAATTTGTTTCTATCTTCCTTTAATAAGAAACTTCTTTTACAATGTACTGGTGCAGTCCTTTACCAGTACGCAGGCTTCTACCTGCATAAGGCTACAACCTTCTTAGCTCTTGTACTAGCCGTTCCATTTACTAGTACGTAGGCGCTAGTCCTACTGAAGGCTCCAACCTTCACTCGTTTTCTAGCTGCTCCTGGAAGGGAGGTACAACCCCCTAGCTCTTGTACTAGCCAATATGTTTACCAGTATGTAGGTGCCAACCTATGATCATCCAAGGACCATGTTTCATACATTTTCATACTGGTTCCATAAAACAATCACCATTGCAATACAACCTGCATCATCAATCTTTGAATCACCCAACACTGAAACCCTATCAACAACACAGTCACCAGAACACAGAACAGACTACATAACTCTACAACAAAAACCAAATCCAACAGCAAATTCAAATATCATACTTCATACTGTATACGCTACTTGGACGAACCCATCCTGCGTGTATATGCGCTTTTACCAAATACAACCCGCGTACAGATTTGGAAATTCTAACTCATAACTTTGCAGCTATTTTAGACATCAGAACATACCCAGATCATAACATTCATACAATAAACATGCGTCAATAGATCTAGTCTATCCATAATCAAACGATATAAAGATAATCATTCCAAGCCTTGAGATCCCGTTCCATCATTCATCATCCTCCACATGAGTGCAACCTTGGTTCAGATCGAGCAAGGCATCATCAACCCATAACCAGCATCTAGATCTCACACTTCATCAGACATTCATCACTTGCACACCCCTCCTTTGGCGTAATGATCTTCTCCTTATATAGGTTTAGGCTTCTCTCAATACCATGGCCCAAAACCATGTTGAGCCAATACCTGGGGTCGTCACTTCGGACCAAATACCATAGACCAAATACCACAGACCAAAACCATGGTTTCCAACATGTAGGCACCTTTACTTCTATGAACCTGCATGTGTACGTGTACGTGCCTTCTGTTCTGCTAACCCGCATGTATACGCGCTTCCATCAAGGTTAACATGCATATATCTCTTTCTTGTCCTCTGATTGAGTTGCCACCAAAAACAACACTTGTATCATACCCCTGAGTGAGTTGCCATTAAGGACAACACCTGTACCATAATGCCAACAATTGGATGTCAAAAAATTCATCAAAAACATGCATGAAGAAAATAGGGTAGAGAAGGTGAGTATGTTGCTAATAGGGTGAGCAATAGTTTCAATACAATTATATGATGGGCCTCCAAGTTGGATACAAATTAAGGCCCAAGTAAAATTTCCTAAGCTCATAGATATTATATTAAATCTCTCCTTTTACACTTAATATTTCTTTCTTAGCTTTAATAATTTCTTATGAAGGTTTAGAGATAATTACATATTATGTGCCTAATATTATTTATTTTACAAAATTTTGAGGAATACTAAGTAAATTCTGAAGATATACAAAATGAAAGAATTTAGGGACTTACTACCTCACACATGATGCTACAGGATGAACCAATAAATGATTAGGATATTACGAAATTACCAGAACAAATCCTAGAACTTGATTGATTGCGAAAATCTATGGTTCTGTTCCATGTTACACGAGAAGCCAAAACTCAATGTTTAATGAAGATTCCTACTGTTTGTTATATCACCATTTACCACCCTTGGTATTTGTGATGCTTGGTTTATGGCCTAGGGCAACCCCTGCTTCCAGACTTGGTCCAAATATTTTAAAAAACAATGTTTTATTCCATGTGCGCTACTTTTGTTTATGCATCAGATACAGTTCTAATTTATCTATGAATGTTATTTTTATGTATAACTAATCATTTGCTTATATGATATAAAGTTATTTTCATTAAAATTCTTTATTTATATGCTGCAATGTATGTTCGAATTGGTTGATTTGCAGATTTGAAGATCATCAGAGTTGCAGAGAGTTTGAACCCTATTGGAACTGCCCAAACAAAGGACATCTGGGTATGGTCGCTATCACGTAGTTTGTTTATATAAGCATGTTGCCTAAGTTATATGAGTGTTTCTTACTGTAGTTTTCTATTGCTCTGTTGGGGTTCCAACCCAAAACCCTAGGGTACTTATTCCCATAACAGAATTGGCGACTCCACTGCGGATAACAGTATTGTTATTCCTAGTTTGGGTTGTTCAGTGTCAATCAGGGATAATCTCAGTATAGTAATTCTATATATTCTCCTCCTTAAGGCCTTCCCATAGAAGTCTATTCATACTTCTTCCAATTAGTTTTTTATTTGGGAAATAGTTGGGCCATGGGCAGTAGGAGGTAATCAACAAGTAAAACCCGTGAACTCCACCCATAATTACGGAAATTTAAATTTTTTAAGTGTTTTAACACATATACGCGGGTTGGGTATTGACTAACATGTGTGTACACACTTTTATCTTAGGGAAAAGTAGTGTACAGGGAAAAAAGCACTATTTTTAAAATATTTGGACCAAGTCTAGAAGGAGGGGTTGCCCTAGGCCATAAGCCAGGCATCACAAATACTAAGGGTGGTAAATGGCGCTATAACATTGTTGGGAACCAAATCCAATTTTTGAGGGATTTTAGAAGGGAAAGTTTCCTCCTTTCAAAGAGGACACTTCCCCATTTTTTTTATAAGCACAAATTTGATTTAGACTCTATGGGAATGGATTTTTTTTTGTCTCTTTGTGAAGATAACATGTTATTTAATAGCTCTACTTTCATTTATAGTAGTGATGTAGTTGAATTGATTTTAATAATGAAGTTTGGTTTCATTTCCAACTTCTAAGCCTTAGTTTCCTTCATATGAATCTCATTATCCTTGGACTTGACCATCTTAGGAGCCTTAGATCCCTATTGTACAATTTCTTTGGCTTCTTTACATTTCTTGTTCACTTACATCTATTGTTCTTCCATTTCATATTTTTTCATTTAGTATTCATGGTTCATTCATTGTAGGTAATATTTCTCAAATAATTGAAGTGAATTTTTTGGTATATTATTTATAGAGTGAGAAGTAAGATTCATCCTTAGAATAGGTTTGTAAAGTCATATTTATCACCGAGCTACTTGGGTTGGTTACTAGTTCAAAACTCTGGAATTTCTGGAACTTCTCTGTAGAAAACCAGTAGTCAATTTTTCATGAATTTTGTTACATGATAATAAATTCATTTACAGTTAATTTCACTTGGATCAAAGTCTCAAAAAGTTCAACTTAACAACAAAATTCATCCTACGCAATTTTCACTTGGTTAGCTTAGGAATTTGGTTACTTAGATTGGCTTACTAGCTCATTTTTTTCAAATTTCCAGTTTTAGTAATACATTTATGCTAAATTTTAAAATGTGCTAATGAGATTCTTTAAAGTTTAATTGACTTAGGATGAAGCCTAAAAAATTCCAACTTAACAACAAGATTTACCCCATAGCACTTGTGCTTGATCAACTTACTAGGTATTTGGGTACATAGATCAACTTACTACTTCATTATTCTAAAAATCTAGTTTATATGAAACAAAATTGTCTTTGCATGTTGTTCAAATGATTCTCTTGAGAAACTTAGTTTTGACCCTCATAAGGACAAGCGAAAAAATATGGTATTTCTCTTATGCCATAGTTATACTCTAGTTGCATTGTGAGGTGCTCTATATCCCAATATGGGGGTAGATCGCACGCAAAAACATAAATATGTAAATGTAAACGTAAACGTAAATGTAATGTTGCAAATTTAACATATTTCTCATTGAATAAAAAATTAATCTAACTAATCTAATGTTGTCCCTAATGAAAAATTACGTCTCTCCCTAACTATATAAATTTAACATAAAATCGAAGTGTCAAATTCTATTTGTGAGGAAGCATTTTGATGACAATGCAAGGTGTGAAATAATATTTGTGAGAAAGGATTTCAAGAGTTGTTTGAAGTGGGAAATAATAATTGTGGGAAAGGATTTTGTTGTTAGAGCGAACTGTGATTCATTTATAGGTTTTATTTTGATTACTTTTTCCTCCGTGCATTTTATGTTTTATCTACATTTTTGTTTTTACGTTTTCACCTTTGTCAAAACTATGGCTTTTTCTTTCTCATATGGAGTGAGTTTGGTAATGCACCACCACCAAATTAGAATGATCTAATTTCCTCCTTTCCTAAAACCTTGCCCGTCTCTAAGAAAAATCTGTGTTTCCTGTTAAATGGGCTAGAATCTTAGTCTATCATAGTAGGCCAACTCGACCATCACAATAGATAAAATCTACAAATATCAATTAATGTAAACTTGTTAAATAACAATATTGCTTAATGTTGGAGAGATTGACAGGGATATTTATTAATGTTATTTTAGAGAGATATGGAGAGATATTAATGGTTTTTTTTTTTTTTTTGAATAAAGACTAATTCTATTAAGATAAGAAATGTATAGTACAATCAAGCTTGCATGCAAGCGAAGCAGAAAATCATGGGAGTCGTAGGAGATAGGCTATCTACCTCGCTCCTTAGAGACAATCAAGGAAAGGGCCATCGAGTACACAGGAATACAAAAAGCTAGAACTAAGCAGAGAAATCTACCCCGCGAGGGCAGTCACTGCCGCATGACATTTTTTGCCTTTTTTCTTTCTTACTTTGACCCATCCAGAGGAGTTTGGCTAAGTCATAACAAGTTGAAGGGTATTCTACTCAGGCGGCGGAATATCCTTATCAGAGTCTAAGGGCGAAGATAAATGAGAACGTTTCTGGGAGAACTGAGGGGCAAAGGGGACTGCCGGACCAACCGAGGGAGCATCCAGCGGAATCTCATCATTCTACCCATCTGCTTCAATTTCCTCCTCATCCGAGCTAGAGGAATATGTATCATCCATAGGAGGGTGTGGCACATAGGGATTCCAGCTCTTGGATTTGGGTTTGAGATTCAGATTCTTCTTTTTGTCGAGGAACTAGGTACATGTACTCTCGACGTGCCCCGTTTGATGACAATGGCGGCAGCGAAAGGTTGTATTCTCATAATCCAAGGTTTGAGTCCAGTGGAAATCTCCAATATTAAGATTAATTTGATCTGGCAGTCCTTTGCTGATATCTATTTCTGCACAAATTCTGTCGTAGGTGTATAGTCCATTTTCCTTTCTTGAAGAATCTATAGCCAGGTAGCGTCCTAAAGTGTCTCCAATGGCTAAGAACACAGCAGTATGCCATAGATGTGCCGAAAGATTTGGGAGCCTGACCCAAATCGGAAGCTTGGTGATGACAGTTGTAGAAGGGTTGAAGTCTAGAAACCAAGGGGTGAGAAAAAGCCCAACCGAACCCCAGAACCAAGGGCCTCCCATTAAGGCTGTTTGGTAATCTTCATCTAAGTCAAAAACCACAATGAAGAAACCTTTTGAACATAAGCATATCTTTCTTTTTTTAGTCCAATTGGTATGGACCATTGGTATAGATCTGATGTGTGAGGCCAGAGCCCATCAAATCTACATATGAGTGTGTATTTTGCAAATATCTGGTAGCTATCATCAATCTCAAGACGAGATAAATTGATGGAAGGAATTTCCTCTGATTTGTCTACCAAAAATGTCTTTGAAGCCCCAGATGGTTGAACTGCTTTTGAAGAGGACTGTGGCTGGGTAGCGTCTTTGCGGATTGCATCTTTATAAGAAAAAGAAGGGGCAGAGGAGGTCTGCCCCCTGGAACCACCTCTTAAACGAAAGGATGCTACAATAGAAGCATCCTTATGAATGTTGTAAGAGGAGAGAGAGATGGGATTCATAAGTTGCTTACCTTGATATAGCAATCTGAGGTAAGAGGAGGGGATCCCCAGCTGGCGTTCGAGTTTTTACAGAAGATCCTACACAATATCTGTTGTGCTTACCCATTGCATCATCGTCTTGCTCAAGAGTTTGATTTGGATCTGAAATGCATGTGTTTCTTCAAGGATATCTGGCTGGTTCAAGAGAGGAAATGTCTGAGCTTATCCAAGTCCATGCTTCAGGGCCTAACTAGTTGCCTTATTAGCTATAGAAAATGAAGGACGGACATCTTCATCCTTTACCATGATCCACGTCTTATCCATGACCCATGCTGGAACTCGTCACTGGGATTCATATAGGCCAAAACGTCAGACCCTTCATGGATCACGAGCCAAAATTTGGGATTGGTCTGGGAAAAAACCCTCACGGCTTGCCCCTCGAGCAGAAAAAACTCACCTATAGGTCACAGGCACAAATCCCCCTGAAGCTCGTAGCCAGGGCACGTGAACGAATCCTTGGAAGGCCCAATGCTAGGTCCCTGGAATGAACCTGAGGGAGTCTCAACTTCTGGTTTCTGGAAAACGGCCAAGGAAGGAGAAACGTATGAGAAAGAGGAAGAAACGGGACTGGATCCTTCGGCCTTAAGCGCCACATTTACGAGCTACCACTGCAAATTGAAGGTAGAGGCGGCCGAACCCTCCAAGTCGCTTGAATAATGCTTTGCATTGTATTCGCCGCCGAATAAGGTAAGGGCTCCATCTTGTAGAGCAGGTAACAGCCCAAAAGGGTTGATCGAGAGAAACAAAAACTGCTTGTGATGCCCTGCCATGAGATTTACAGGGATCAACTTGTGATACTCTACCCTCTGTAATGAACCCGAGTAGTTCTTGGAGAGATATTAATGTTGATATTTAACATTATTTAAGATATTTCTTACTATTATTTTTAGAGCGATATGGAGAGATGTTATTTTTAATATTTTTAAATTAAATTAGAAAACTCGAAAGGAGAACCATATCCCATTTTAAAGTAAAATTTCATTGTTGAGAGTGGGAATCTAACACACGCTATTTTGATATATCACTCTGAAGAGATATCTATGGACATCATTCAACATGTTTATGAAGTCAAGTCTTATGCATGTATTTGATTCTTGGGTTCTAATGCTTGAGTATTAGATGCATTTATGAATATCATAATGCATAGGACAAAGTTAATTCATTTACTTTTCTTTTGTCAATTGAATTTTCACATTGTTCATATGAGGTTTTCAAAATTATAACATTATTACATTGTACTTGAATATTGTAACATTAATGTAATATAAAGCCTCATATTGTATTCTAAAAATGATGTCTATGATATTCAATTTCTATGTTGCCTCTTTTAGGATTTTCGAAAAAAACACCATGTGATGTAATATATTATAGTTACATATCATGATTTTTATTTGTCAGCTCTTTTAAGGTTTCCAAAAAATTTCTTATTTGTAATATATTTATAATATGCATTCATTTTAGTGCCTTATTTGTAATATATTAGAGTTTTTTAATACGTTAATTTTAATATATTTCGTAATAGTTTTGTAATATATTTGTAATATGCCTTTATTTTGGTGTCTTATTTGTAATATATTATAGTTTTGTAAAAATAGATATCATGGTTTTTCTTCTTCAATTTTCCTTTTATCCCCTTATCCACTTAATTTTATCCATTCATCAAATTTATCCATTTTAACATGTTTGAAATAATTAGTTAATAAAATTTAATATTTACATGACTCTAATTCAAACATTTCTAATCTTATTTCATAGTAAATGCGTTTATTTCAGTGTTTCTATATAAGTACACTACATGCATTTCTTTCTGTGCGAATGTTAATTTTATTCTTATTTTATTAAATTCATTGATGCATTTATTTTAGTGTTTATTCAAAGTAATTATTGATTATTGATAAGATGCATTGGTTTATGTGTTACTGTAACTGACATAACCATGTCATCTGATAATAACCACATGGATGATGTTTATATTGAGAGTATAAGAAGAAAAACATGTGAACATGTTAGAGAACAACAAGAAGAAGACATATCGAATTCAGAAAAAATATGTGGTGAAGAAAGCGAAGATAGAAGAAAGAAGAAAAGTGAAGAAAAAAAGATAAAATTGAGAAGCATATAAAAACGAATATCAATGGGAATATCAAAGAGCATATCAACAATGAAAGTCACCACAAATTAAAGCTGAAGAACAAAGGATTAATAGAGAGAAACAAGAAGCATATCAAAGAGAATATAGAAAAATACATGTGCAACAAAAATAAGAAGAATAAAATGTCCATCAAATCACAACAAAAGGATCTGAAGAATAGAGGGTGAATAGATAAAATTGAGTAGCATATCAAAGAGCGTATAGACAAAGACACACACACACGCAAAAATTAGAAAAATAAAATGCACATCAAATCACAACATAAGAGTCTAAAGAACTAATCTTGAATAGATAAAATTGAGCAGCGTATCAAAGATTATATAGAAAAATACATGCACAACAAAAATTAGAAGAATAAAACACACATCAAATCACAACATAAGAGTCTGAAAAATAGAGGGTGAATAGAGAAAATCGAGCAGCATATCAAAGAGAGTATAGACAAAGACATGCACAATAAAAAATAGAACAATAAAATGCACATAAAATCACAATAGAATATTTTGAGCAACAAAGGGTGAATAGAGAAAATCAAGCAACATATCAAAGAGCATTGAGACAAATATGTGCACAACAAAAAATAGAAGAACAAAATGCAGATCAAATCACACAGAGGAGTTTGAAGAGCAAATGATGAGTAGAGAAAATCGAGTAGCATATCAATGAGCATATAGATAAAGACATGCACAATAAAAATTAGAAGAAGAGAATGCACATTAAATCAAAATAGAAGAGTCTGAACAAGAGAGGGTGAATAGAGAAAATTGAGCAACGTATCAAAGAGTGTATAGAGAAATACATGGACAACAAAAATTATAAGAATAAAATTCACATCAAATCACAATAGAAAAGTCTGAAAGAACCATGTGTGAATAGAGAAAATCGAGAAGCATATCAAAGATCATATAGACAAAGACATGCACAACAAAAATTAGAAGAAGAAAATGCACATCAAATCGCAATAGAAGAGTCTGAAGAATAGAGGATGAATAGAGAAAATCAAGAATCATATCAAAGAGAATATAGAGAAAGAAAGGCGTAGAAGAAAAGAGAAGAAGAAAATTCACAACAAAGAATAGATGGACAAGAAAAATTGAAGGAAATGACATCTGAAGTGCATGAAGAACAAAGGAAACAAAAATATGAACAACAAGATCAACCTATAATTGTTTATGAAACGCAATATCAACAAATAAAGGCACAACAAATCACAATATAAGAGTATGAAGAATAGATGGTGAATAGGGAAACTCGTGCAACATATCAAAGATCATATAGACAAAGAAATAAACAAAAAATAGAAGAATAAAATGCACAAAAAAGAAGAGTAGGACAAGAAAAGTGTAGTGCCCACTCTAGTTGACTGACAGTGATATGACGCAAACATTAATTAGCCATAAGGCACACACTTTATTCTTTGAGGACCTCAGGTTGAGGATCCGGACACATGACACTATTATTAGCGATTGAGATATTCATGGTTGTGATGTTTATAAATGCTTTCCATTGATATTATGATAGCATGAATGGTTATGTATCTTATCTATGAGTATTCGGATGATTGCAACATTAAATAGTTAAGTTTAGTCTCTATTTGAATTTATGATGAGGGTAGTAAAGAATATGATTGCGCTCTACTAAAAGCATAATGATGATAAATTTGATAGATAGGTATATTTCTATGACGTTACGATGTTGATAGCTTAATGAATATGTATGTTTCCATTGATGATTAATGATGATAGCCATGAGGGATGTGTACCATATGTTACATACTTTCGTTAGTTCAAGATTACAATGGAGAATGATGTGAAGGACCAGGAATTGTTAATGATGCTATTATGATAATGACTAACAGTGAGAAACCTTTTTACTGATGATTATTGAGTATGGCAGAAAACCATCAGAGGCGCTTGCATATGACATGTCGATGACACCGGGTTTGATGAAAACTCATATTATTTTATCTTTTAAAGTCTAAGTCGATCTTGAAATCTGCCATATATGTTTAACCATATTCTGATGATATGTTAATGGTTGCAGGCACATATTAGTTGCTTGACCGAATGACTCACATATGGGTGATGGGGTTGTACAGGTGGATGGAACCACATGGGAGGGGTGGGACAGAGTCCCTAATCTCACCCACTAGCACTCCCACCGTGACTTGGGCTGGAAGGTTTGAAACACCTTCGCCTTGAAGATCACGATGCCATGAGGGCAGGTCCCAGAGTTGGGTCACTCATGAGGAGTTTACTGGGGGGCGCGCATCAAGACAGATTCCTTGATCCCCGGCACCATTAGTCTCACTGTAGCAGGCAACATAAGAGATGATAGTGGTCGATGATGTTGCACTATATTTTCCCCTCGTAGTCACTGGATGCTTGAAGGGCAAGTGGTGTGGCACCCTTGGAATTTCAGGGGAAATTCTGGCAAGGCACGACCAACTTGGCACCCTTGGCATCACAATTAAACTGTTAGGTGTGGCACCCTTGGAACTTCTAGGGAAGTTCTTGAAGGGCACAACCAAACTTGGCACCCTTGGAATCATTAAAAATAAATAATAATAAATAAATATAAGTAAGGAATGAAAACTAGGTAAAGTTACATCAAGGGTAAATGATGATTAGAAGCCAAGGTAATTAAATCAAAAATAAAACTTGGAATAAGGAGGATCATAGGAAGAAATAAATAGAGTACCTTAAAAATTCTACCCTTCCCATGTTGGAAAATACTACGTAGATTAGGTGGTTTAATTAGAGAAAAGGGGAAGACGAACATAATTGTAAGGATAAAGATTAATCCTAAACCAATTAAACCTAAGTAAGAAAAGAGGAAGGTAAATAAAATAAGCAAAATAAATTAAATTTAGAGAAATGTAGAGAAGCTCCATGTGGCATCAACCAACATAAGAATATCCATCTAAGAGATAACTTGAGTTAATTTAAGGAGTAGATTGGGGAGAAAATCTTGACTCATTAATTTAACTTCAAGTAATAAACACAATTTAAGGAATAAAAGGGGTGAATAAAGAGACAACTAGGAGAAGAAATAGGAACCTTGTGAGGTGAAGAAAATATTAGTTTTAAATAAAAAACTTAATTAAATAATTTTGGGTGACCCTTGATGAGAGAGTGACACATGGGTAGGTGAATAATCAAGCTATTAAAATATATATATATAATTATGCTTTGGTACCAAGTGTAAGGACCTTAATAAAACTATATACATTAGGACCATATTAAAACTATATACATTCATTTTGTTTATCTTTTTTTTCTTTGTTTTTTTTTTTAACACAACAATTACGACCAGGAAAGAAACGCATTGAGATTTCAAATTCATTCAACACACACATTGTTGATACTCATTTCAGGAACATATCACAACATTTACATACTTTTAACTAAGATCAAGTAGTAACAAAATACATATGTACCGTTCATGAGAGGGCGAGACTTCGCTTGCTCTGTAGATTGTTGGTATTCCCTTGTTGCCGGTAACTTCTGCGAGTGAATGATGACGCGCTTGATCCGAATGCGAAGACCCACTGGTTAACCTCCCAGCCTACTCCTTGGGTACTCTTCTTCCCCATGGACCCCCGAGTTGCAATGGGGTTGTACAATGGAGGAAGAATTTAGCTGGTAGAGGAGAGCACCCTTAGCTCCAGAGTCCCCTCTCTAAAAATCCTCTACCTCACCAAACTCACTATAGCTTCGTAATCACTACTCTGACATCCTATCATCCATCCAACAATAGGGTTCCGAAAAGTCCCCTCTACCATGGCTTGCCCCCTCTTTTATAAGAGTCCTCATAGGAATGGATTGGTTGGAGCAGCATGAGGCACTCCTAGATTGCAAGGACAAGATTCTACATTTCATCGACAATGACGGCCTAAGAAAATCATTAAGGGGAAGGAACGGAGGGGTGTCCTTGAGGTTCATATCCTCCATGCAACTATTGAAATTCAGGCGAAAGGGATGTCAATTGTTCTCAGTGGTAACTCTAAATGAAAAGAGTGACTCTGAAGATTTTGATAAACACCCATTCCTTGTCGAATTTAAGGATGTATTTCCCGAAGAACTACCCAGGCTACCCCAAAAAGGGAAATTGATTTCAACATCGAACTTAAACCCGGCACAGAGCCTATTGCAAAGGCACCCTACCAGATGTCAGCTCTAGAGCTAAAGGAATTGCAGATCCAATTAAAGGAATTATTGGACTTGGGGTTCATACGACCTAGCATATCTCCATGGGGAGCCCCAATGGTTTTTGTTAAGAAAAAGGATGGGTCTTGGCGACTGTGCATTGATTACCACCAGTTGAATAAAGTAACGATGAAGAATAAATACCCTTTGCCAAGGATAGATGACTTATTTGATCAAATGAGAGAGGCCACAGTGTTTTCAAAAATAGATCTGAGGTCGGGATATCATCAGTTGAGAATCAAAGAAGAAGATATTTCGAAGACAGCATTTAAAACAAGATTTGGGCATTATGAGTTTGTAGTTTTACCCTTTGGACTGACAAATGCCCCGGGTGTTTTCATGATTTTGATGAATGGAATATTTTAGGATTACTTAGACAAGTTTGTACAAGTCTTTATCGAGGACATTTTGATCTACTCAAAGACCCCAGAAGAGCATGATGAACACTTGAGAATAGTCCTACAATGTCTTAGAGAAAACCAATTGTACGAGAAGTTGTCAAAGTGTTCCTTTTACCAAACCAAGATTTATTATCTTGGACACATTATCTCTGGGGAGGGTATTAGAGTAGACCCAGTAAAGATCGAAGCCATCATGGAATAGCCAACACCAACCAATGTTCATCAAATACGAAGTTTCATGGGCATGGCGAGGTACTACGAAGATTTGTCGAAGGGTTTTTGAAAATAGCAAGCCCCATTACCAAGCTCCAAAGAAAGAACAAGAAATTCATCTGGACTGAAAAATGTGAAGAGGCATTCCAATGGTTAAAGGTGTTATTAAGGACAACACCAATTTTGAAGGTGCCGGATATGGAGCAAGAATTTGTGGTTTGCACTGATGCCTCCAAAGAAGGATTGGGTTGTGTGTTGATGCAAGGGGGAAGAGTAATAGCCTATGCATCAAGGAAAATCAGAACCCAAGAAGAAAACTACACAACCCATGATCTAGAGATGGCAGCAATTGTTTATGCACTAAAGATTTGGAGACACTACCTTCTAGGAAGGAAGTTTGATCTTAGGACTGACCATTGTGGGCCGCAACACATATTCACTCAAGATCACTTAAATGCAAGCCAAAGACGATGGTATGAGCTAATTAGTGAATATGATTTTGATATCATTTACATCAAAGGAATGGTAAATAGGGTGGCTGATGCTTTAAGTAGGAGGCCGCAGATATTTTCAGTGATTCCCTTGAAGACAAATTTGAGGGAGAAACTGCTTGAATTACAAATTAAAGACACCTGGTATGAGGAGGTTAGCAAAAGTTTGAGGGAGGATGAAATGAGGGTCCCAAAATATGAAGAATACTCCCTTGATAACGATGGGCTACTACAATTTCAGGGAAGGATATATGTACCACCGAATGAAGATATACGCCAATTAATCTTAAATGAAGCACATCGCGCTGTATACATGGCACACCCTGGTGTCAAGAAGATGAGTGTGGATTTGAAACCACTCTTCTTTTGGAAAGGGATGAAGAAGGACATCGTGAACTTGGTAGAAAGATGCTTAGAGTGTCAGCGAGTAAAAGCCGAACACAGGCATCCGACAGGTTTATTACAGCCCCATGAGATACCAAAATATAAATGGGAAGTTATATCAATGGACTTCATTGTGCGACTACCAATGACCTCAAGAAGACATGATTCCATATTTGTGGTAGTGGACACGTTGACCAAAAGCGCCCATTTCATACCAGTTAAGACTACATATAAGGCCCCAGAAATTGCGAGGGTTTTTATTAATGAGGTTATGAGATTACATGGAATGCCTAGAAAGATCATATCCGACAGGGGAGCAGTGTTTACTGGAAGATTTTGGACCAGTTTCCAAGAAGCTTTGGGAACCCAGTTGAACTTCAGCACTGCTTATCACCTGGAAACAAATGGAAAGTCAGAGAGGACAAATCAAATCCTTGAAGACATGCTTCGAATGTATGTGATGGACCAACAAAATTGATGGGAGGAGTTTTTACCACTTATAGAATTTGCTTACAATAATAGTTATCGGAGTTCCATCAAGATGGCGCCATTTGAGTTCTTATATGGAAGACCTTGCAAAACACCTCTTAGTTGGGATTGACTAAAGGACTGAGTATTAATAGGACCTAAGGTGGTGCAAGAGATGGAAGAACAAATGACCATGATTAGGAGGAGGCTAAAGGAAGCACAAGATAGACAAAATAGCTATGGTGATGTTCATCGGGTAGACCGAAGTTATGAAGTGGCTGATAGGGTGTTCCTAAGAGTAAGGCCCCAAAAAAGCTCTATAAAATTTGGAAAGGGAGAAAATTTCTCCACATTTTGTGGGACCTTTCAAATATTAGAAAACAAAGGGCTAGTGGCATATAGGCTTGCCTTACCTCCATCTTTATCACATATGCATGATGTGTTTCATGTTTCTATTTGACATCATTATATTTGAGATCCTTCGCATATTATTGAATTTGGTCATTTGCAGGTCTTGGACGAGGGAGCAGTGATGACCGAACTAGTTTGCATACTGGACTAGAGAAATTTTCAGCTTAGACGACGGTTAGTGGACCAGGTCAAGATCCAGTGGGACAATTATAGTCCCAGTTCAGCTACATGGGAGGACGCTGAGGAGATCCGTCACTGTTTTCCTTACCTATTCCAGGGACTTCTAGATGAAGTCTATTATTAAGAGGGGGTGTATGTAGTGCCCACTCTAGTTGACTGACAGTGATATGACATAAACATTAATTAGCCATAAGGCCCACACTTTATTCTTTGAGGACCTCAGGTTGAGGATCTGGACACATGACACTATTATTATTGATTGAGATATTCATGGTTGTGATGTTTATAAATGCTTTCCATTGATATTATGATAGCATGAATGGTTATGTATCTTATCTCAGTATTCCGATGATTGCAACATTAAATAGTTAAGTTTAGTCTCTATTTGAATTTATGATGAGGGTAGTAAAGAATATGATTGCGCTCTACTAAAAGCATAATGATGATAAATTTGATAGATAGGTATATTTCTATGATGTTACGATGTTGATAGCTTAATGAATATGTATGTTTCCATTGATGATTAATGATGATAGCCATGAGGGATGTGTACCCTATGTTACCTACTTTCGTTAGTTCAAGCTTACAATGGACAATGATGTGAAGGACCAGGAATTGTTAATGATGCTATTATGATAATGACTAACAGTGAGAAACCTTGTTACTGATGATTATTGAGTATGGCAGGAAACCATCAGAGGTGCTCGCATATGACATGTCGATGACATCGGGTTTGATGAAAATTCATATTATTTTATCTTTTAAAGTCTAAGTCAATATTGAAATCTACCATATATGTTTAACTATATTCTGATGATATGTTAATGGTTGCAGGCACAAATTAGTTGCTTGACCGAATGACTCACATATGGGTGATGGGGTTGTATAGGTGGATGGAACTACATGGGAGGGGTGGGATAGAGTCCCTGATCTCACCCACTAGCACTCCCGTCATGACTTGGGCTGGAAGGGTTGAAACACATTTGCCTTGAAGATCATGATGCCATGAGGGCAGGTCCCAGAGTTGGGTCACTCATGAGGATTTTACTGGGGGGGCGCGCACCAAGGAGGATTCCTTGATCCCTGACACCATTAGTCTCACTATGGCATACAACATAAGAGATGATAGTGGTCTATGACGTTGCACTATATTTTCCCCTCGTAGTCACTTGATGCTTGAAGGGCAAGTGGTGTGGCACCCTTGGAACTTCTAGGGAAGTTCTTGAAGGGCACAACCAAACTTGGCACCCTTGGAATCATTAAAATAAATAATAATAAATAAATATAAGTAAGGAATGAAAACTAGGTAAATTTACATCAAGGGTAAATGATGATTAGAAACCAAGGCTATTAAATCAAAAATAAAACTTGGAATAAGGAGGATCATAGGAAGAAATAAAATAGAGTACCTTAAAAACTCTACCCTTCCCATGTTGGGAAATACTAGGTAGATTAGGTGATTTATTTAGGTAAACATAAGGATAAAGATTAATCCTAAACTAATTAAACCTAATTAGGAAAAGAGGAAGGTGAATTAAAATAAGAAAAATAAATTAAATTTAGAGAAATGTAGAGAAGCTCCATGTGGCAGCAACCAATATAAGAATATCCATCTAAGAGATAAACCTGAGTTAAATTAGGGAATAGATTGGGGATAAAATCTTGACTCATTAATTGACTTCAAGTAATAAACACAATTTAAGGAATAAAAGGGGGGAATAAAGAGACAACTAGGAGAAGAAATAGGAATTTTGTGAGGTGAGGAAAATATTAGTTTTAAATAAAAACTTAAGTAAATAATTTTGGGTGACCCTTGATGAGAGAGTGACACATGGATAGGTGAATAATCAAGCTATTAAATTAAAATATATATATATTTATGCATGACATGCCAAGTGTCATCTATGAGGACTCTTATAAAAGAGGGGGCAAGCCATGGTAGAGGGGACTTTTTGGAACCCTATTGTTGGATGGATGATAGGATGTCAGAGCAGTGATTATGAAGCTATAGTGAGTTTGGTGAGGTAGAGGATTTTTAGAGAGGGGACTCTGGAGCTAAGGGTGCTCTCCTCTACTAGTTAGATTCTTCCTCCGTTGTACAACCCCATTGCAGCTCGGGGTCCGCGGGGAAGAAGAGTACCCAAGGAGTAGGCTGGGAGGTTAACCAGTGGGTCTTCGCATTCAGATCAAGTGCGTCATCATTCATTCGCAGAAGTTACTGGCAACAAGGGAATACCAACAATCTATAGAGCGAGCAGAGTCTCACCCTATGGTGAACAGTACATATGTATTTCGTTACTACTTGATCTTAGTTAAAAGTACGTAAATGTTGTGATATGTTCCTGAAATGAGTATCAACAATGTGTGTGTTGAATGAATTTGAAATCTCGATGCATTTCTTTCCTGGTCATAATTGTTGTGTTCAAAAAAAAAACAAAGAAAAAAAATAAACAAAATGAATGTATATAGTTTTAATATGGTCCTAATGTATATAGTTTTATTAAGGTCCTTACAAAAAGGTGAAGGAAATGACATCTAAAGGGCATGAAGAACAAAGGAAAAAAAAATGAACAACAAGATCAACCTATAATTATTGATGAAATGTAATATCAACAAAGAAAGTCACAACTGGAGATTCTGAAGAATAGAGGTTGAATAGAGAAAATCGAGCAACATATCAAAGAGCATATAGACAAAGAAAGGCACAACGAAAAAGAGAATAAGAAAATTCACAACGAAGAAGAGATGGACAAGAAAAGATGATGGAAATGACATCTGAATAGCTTGAAGAATAGAGGAAACAAAAATATGAACAAAAAAATCACCCTATAATACTTGATGAAATGCAATATCAACATGGAAAGGCACAACACATCACAACCAAAGAGTCTGAAAAATAGAGGGTGAATAGAGAAAATTGAGTAGCATATCAAAGAGAACATTAGAGAGGATATAGATAAAGAAAGGAACAAAAAAAATAGAAGAATGAAATTCACAATGAAGAAGAGATGGACAAGATCAACCTATAATTCTTGCTGATATGCATATTGTGCATCAAAGGTTTCATGATAAGATTGATCAATTGGCTCAAAATAAAATGTGCCATGTGTGTGAAGAGTCATATCCTGGAATTCAAGTAATTAATATAAATACAGTTCCAATGTGTATCAGATGTAAAAGAGAAGGAATTGATCATAGATTTTCAGTTGACAATCATATGAATCCAGGAAGACAACCTAAAGTTCTTACATATCTTACTCAAGTTCAAGAGATATTAATAGCACATGTAAGTCCAATTTTCCATGTTATGCTTTCGATATGTGGAGAATATAAAAATAGAGGACACACTATTAGTTTTCCACAAGAGGTTTCCAATATTTCCATGAGATTACCTCGACATATTAAAGACTTGGATTTGATTATTGGTGTGTGCAAAAAAGGTGGAAAAGGATCAAATTATGATTTTACTTTCATAATTGATATTGTATTGCATGCATTATATTATAGTATTGAGAATGATCCATATTATATTTGAGTTCAAGTTGATAATAATGCACTTAGATAATTTCTTGAAGTTGCAACAAATGTTCAACATATGGTTAATGTTGTTGCTTTGGAAAATATAGATATTGACACTAACTTTGCGATGTGGGAAGGAGTCCCAGGGATTCAGGATCAATTATGTTAGTTACAAACATATTATTTTATAAAAAATATTCCTAATGCACAATGAGAGATTGATATTATTTGATATTGGGAAGAGAACCCTAATGCAAAGGAACATACCCTAATGAGGAGAGACGAGGTCGAATGGCTCCCGCAGCATTGATACTCTCAGGACCGTTTGTGGACTGCAGGAGCCCCAAAGTATTATTGACAGCCATGACCTCGGCCCCCTTCTTTTCCACTTACGCAGAGGGAGAAAATGCTCAATCTTCCCGGCAGATCTGGGGAAAAATGATGACAAAGAAATTTGGAGACTGCGATCTCAAGGTGGAGCTCTGCAACGGCTCCCATCTTTTGATAGATCCTCAGACAGGTTGGAAAACTCTAGAGAGCCTAAAGAGCAATGGCACGGGGGGAAGAAGACAAGATATCAGGGAAGCACAGGGCTGGGATCTGTAGGTTTACACGCCGGTTTGGCCATTGCAATCGAAGCAGGGGGACTGCATGTTACAGATCTACTCCCTCCCTCAATGGATCGGCCCAAACAGTGCAGATCTAGCCTAGATCTAACCGAGCTGGCCAATATTCGAGAACAACCAGAATCCAGGCAGCAGATCGAAGAAATCGAGCATAGAACGAGCAGAGGTTCTGTAGACCCTGACATGCAAATGGAAGAATGACCCAATCAGAGGTCAGATCTGGAAGATTGCATATAGCCAGAGCGCATGGGAATTAGCAGTGTCACCTGCTTAGCCGAATCAGGAACTCAGTCAAAACCCAGGCTTTAGGTAACAACAACTCGTTTTCAGATTTTTACTAAAACCCCTGAAGGGAAATTCTGTTTAGTGTGGGTACATGTAGAAAGTACCATCATGCAGCTGAAACAACAAATTTGGGCATTGATGGGATACCCTGTTCAAACCCAACATTTGGTCAGTGGTAGATGGTCCCTCCAGGACAGTAGAACCCTGGGAAGTTATGAGATTGTTTCAGGAACAACCATTGTGTTAAATCTTAGGCTGAGAGGAGGGGCTCTACCTCAGGGACAGCCAAGCTCCTCAGGAGGAGACAAGGGGAAAAAGATAGTGCCTCAGCAACAATCCAAGGGAGGCTCCTCCTACAAAAACATTTTACAGGGAAACAGAGATTCAAGGCCCTCTCCAGATCAAGGCGGATATACACCTCAGCCATACATAGTAGATCAGCTAGGACAAACTCCAGCCCTCAACTTTGATTCTTTAGCGCTCGATGTTTTCGTTAAGTCCTATGAAACGGAGGCTCTAATCTGCCGATTTAACAGCTTCTGGCCAAAACCAATGGATCTATTTCACTGGATTTTCACCACCTGGACCATGGAGTGTGATATACACTTATGCTCCAAGGGGTTTTTTATAGTTAGATTTGCATCCAAGGAAGCCCGAGATACAATCACCAATGCTGGACCTTGGTTTTGGGGAACAGCGGGACTGTTTATGACCCCATGGTTTCCAAATTTTGATCCAAACAAAATGAACGTATCCAAAGTGCCGGTCTGGGTTCGCCTATATAACCTTCCCCTTCACTTTTGGAGTGAACAAGTATTGGAAGGAATTGGAAACAACATAGGGAAATATATCAAAACAGATATGGGAAGGATTGATGAAAGGATCTACACTTTTGCATGCATTTGTGTGGAAGCAGATCTAAGTAAAGGGCTGCCGGAAAATATAAGGATGATCTATAAATAACAAAACTGGCTGCAAACACTAGACTACGAAAGTACTCCTTTCAGATGTAGGCTCTGCAGGCTGACAGGACACTTGCAAAACACATGTCCAGAAGCCAAGAAAGCAAATAGTAAAAAGAACCAGAAAGGGAA
The DNA here is from genome assembly GCA_000404065.3 of Pinus taeda. NCBI lineage: Eukaryota > Viridiplantae > Streptophyta > Pinopsida > Pinales > Pinaceae > Pinus > Pinus taeda. The sequence continues at coordinate 275,782 of APFE031186796.1, forward strand.
GCAGAGGAAAGGCTGGAAATTTACCCCCCCAACTTAGAGGATGAAGAATCAGAAGCAGAAGAGGAAGAAACCCCCGCAGAGAATATTGAGGTGTCCCAAGAAATGGAGACTCAGAAGGAAACCACATCAGACAACAAGGCTTCACAGCTCCCCTCAACTCAGGTAAAAAAGACAAGCGAGGACCTTAGTATGGGAGGGATCAAACGGCATCACCACTCAGTTACTTCAGACTCAGACAAGGAAACAACCTCAAAGAAACCAGAAACACAGATAGTCATAGCTTCAATCAAGCCCACTCAAGGAGAATGGTGCAAGGTCGAAAAGAAAAAGGGGAGAAAAACTTGAAGTGTGAGTTTTTTACTCACTTCTGGATTCCAGTTTTTCTGTCTCCCTCTATCTCTCATTTCCTTTTTATTCTTCTTTTACTCGCACGTTAAGCTTTAACGTTGCTTGGGGTGTGAAAGCACTCGAGCCCAATGGGCTTCTTATGGAAATGCTTCAATGCATCTGCTTGTGTAACTTTTCATTTTTTAAATAAAAGGTTACCGATTTTCCTTTGGAAAAAGGAACATACCCTAATGCAGAAGAAGTGCTTAGTTGGCAGGGAATTGGTTCATCTCCAATTAATGACTTTAACATAGTGGGATTATTTGATATGGCATTTTCAACATTGTTCCTGAAGGGTCATGTAGACTGGTTGCAAGCACAAAATAAAATTTTCTATCTTCATGAGTATGCAAAGCATCTTCTTTGATACCGTGATGACAGGCTTGGAAGGCACCGATGATTCAAATTCTTTTACCTCAATATCATCATGAGACATCATGCTCAAGATTTCTCTATAGTTTTTTTAAATAATAATTTGACAGATCTAACAAAAATAGTAGATGCATTACATGAACATCTATAAAATATTCCAGAATCATGACTTGGAGAAATATTAATGTGATTTGGAATTGTATTGAGGGGTACACGTACATATTGGAATAAGTATCATGCTATGCTATCTAACTTGGTTCAACAAATTGGGTGTCTCACAATATTCTTTACATTAAGCATAGAAGATATGCAATGGATATATTTATATAAATTAATTCTTGGAACATGTCCTATAGATCCATCAGAAGCAAGAAAATGGAGACATAAAAATGTAATTAACAATCCTCATATTGTAGCATATTATATGCAACTAAGGAATATAATGTTTCAAGATGAAATTTTTGAGTATTTTCATCATGCTACAGATGATTCATGTTTCTATGAGTGGAAACATCATGAATCTTTAGACCTACTTGGATTTCTATGGTTAAAATACACTCCTAACATGAACACATTAAAGTGGGATGATCCTACACGTGTTAAAATTGGTAAAGAATATTTTGATGGATGTGTACATGCAAAGAATCCACGCAATGGTCATTGAAGAAATATTTAGTTTAGACTTGATGTTGATGATTGTCCTTGCTTAAAGGATACACATCCAATGTGTCAAATAGATCCTATGCTTGATTATGAAGAACTTCTTAATTTTGTTGAGCGACACATCACATGCAATGAAAATATTTCCTCTGAAAGAAAGCAAGAAGATTTGTATGCTGATATAAGGCATAGTGGGATCTATGTGATGAGTCAAAACTATATTTTGATGAGAATGGAGAAAAGAAATATGAACCAAGATGAAATGATGATAGATTGAATACGCATAATCATGAAACATTGATGATGTAGACGGATAATATATATTGGATTCTTTTAAAGTGCATCATTATTAATTACATACAAAAATACGTTTCAAAATCTGAAAAAGGATTAGAAACATTCCATGATATGTTGATGTGGGTATATTCTATTCAAAATCTAAATGAACCAATAGCCTATTTATACAAGAGTTCATTGTGTAAAACTATTATTGACAAAGAGATCGGTGCACAAGAGACATGTCATGTACTTCTAGAGCTCCCTCTTTTTGAATGTAGTCCTTGGTTTTTGGTTCTAAATGTTGGTATGAAGCTTTTTAAACAATTACATGTTGATACATATGATGTCGACAATGATCATTCCCTTGTTGATGTATATACCAAGAGACTTATTGATACTGAGAACTTTCTATTGACAGATGTCCCAGAATCATGGTCATAGGTTAAACATCGATATGGGAAAAAATGGTTACAATGGATGAATGAAGCTATTGTATGTGTGTTCCTACAATTTACCTCAATTCCTAATCAAGAATATGACAAGTTTTCTGAATTTTATTGGTCTGAGTTGTTACTATACAAGACCTTTCATGATTTTATCAAAGATATAGGTAAGACAAATGATGAGATTGTGCATAATTGGGAAAAATTTCGACACGAACCATGGCATGTTGATTGGAATCCATGGCCTCCAAGTGATCCATTTGATTCTAATAAATAAGATGTTCAAAATCCACTTTTATATTTTAGAGAGAACGAGTGGGATATTCTTTGTGGATTATATAAGAGTAAATATATAAATTACAATGAGTTTAATATTCCAAGACATAGAGATCACGATCATGCATATAATTGGAATATAAAATTTGTTGATGAAGTCACCTCTAATCATGCTATTCATTTCATATCTGAAATGTGAAAGTTGAATTCCATTTTCGCTAACCAACATGGAAACTCTTATTCCTTCGAAAGTGTTGGTGCTAAGTAGAGAGAAGACTTTCATATTATCCATGACCATTCTAGATCACGCGATGGCCAATTACTCATGCTAATCCAAGGAAATGTAGGCATAGGAAAATATTATTTGGTTGCAGCCATTAAAGAAGAATTTGAAACCAATTCCTTCCTAGGAAGAGTCCACTATTGCGTTTAGCTCCTAGAGGGGTTTCAACTTTCAACATATCTAAAAAACAATTCATTTTTCACTTCAAGTTCCAATAAAAAACATAAATCCTATGAAACAAAAAAGTTTTCTTACATTCCAAGAAGATATGAAGCATGTGAAATATATTTTTATAGATTAACTGACTTTTATTGGAAAAATTATATTATTAAACATTGAGTCAAGACTTCGACAGGCTTTCATAGAAAATGAAAAAGATTTTTTTGGTGGGAGGTCAACTATATTGGTTGGGGATTTGGTTCAATTGCCACCTGTTATGGATAAACCTATATATTCTTGTATTAGTCCTTCAAAATAATTATGGAGCTCATTCAAAATGGTTGTGACTCTTGATACTATGTTTTGATAAGATAGGGAAGAAATCAACAACGAAGATTTTGTAGTTTGTTGATGAATGTAAGGGATTGAACACTAACTATGGAAGACTATAAATTATTCATGACTTATAGGAATAAACACTTGGATACTTACATAATAGAGTCATTTGATAAGGAAATACATTTATTTCTAACAAATGATGATGTACTCAATCATAATAATCTTTGTTTAAGAAACATAAATTGTCCCACTGCAAGCAGCATTGCTATAAAATGAAAAAGAAAATACATGGAAATAGATGAGGAATAAATGTAACTTGAGCTACTTATTGCATTTGGGGCTTAAGGGATGCTTACATCAAACATTTGGACTAATGCAGGACTCGTAGATGGTGTTCTTAGAATTGTAGAAAAGATTGTGTATAATCCCATAGTTTCACCCACAGAACCACCCACATATGTTTTAGTAAGATTTGATAAATACATGGGAGTGTCATGTGATGAATCATACCCTCAAAAAATTCCAATTACATCCATTGAAATAAGTAATAGAAAACAATTCATTGAAACCTGCTTGGGGGTTAACAATTCATATGTCACAAGGATTAACTTTGGAGAAAGCTATTGTAAATATATGGATGCAAGAGCGATAGGGTATGACGTTTAGTGAGACATCTCGAGGTAAAGATTTGAATGGTCTATGCTTTCAACCTCCCTTTTCATATGAATGATATGAAAAGATGGCAAAAATAGCAGGTGCGAAAATAAGGAAAGCAGAAGAAGAGAGATTGAGAATAATCACATTGTAAAATATTTATAATTGATTAGAATATTAATTTTTTTCTTTTTCTATCATTCAATGTCCAAACTTTGAATTGAAATTTGTTTTGGATGAATGCATTAAAAATGATTATATTAATATTATTTTTATTTAGCATACTTAAAATGATTATATTAATGTTAGATGAATTACATATTATTGATCAAATTAATCATATGTTCCTTAGATTTTCATTGGCTACACATGAATGAAACCATGATAGGTCTATCTTAACTCTGGATCTATCAAGCATTGAGAGGGATCAAATATCTCAAGGTGAAAACATTTCCTCAAGTTTTTCACTCAAAAAAGAGGTTTGCACCATGAGAGATTTGATCCCTCTCGGCGCCTGATAGATCTAGAGTTAAGATGGATCTAGGTTGGTATATAAATAAAAATAGAAGGGTCGACCCACCATCTCCCAACATTAAATAAATCTACTACAAGATATAGATAGACTGACTACCACAAGGAAGTTTTGGCCTGCTACAAGAAAGTTATAAGTTCCTACAGAAAACTTACATAATGCTACAAGAACACGATTTTATTTCCATAATAGTCAAGAAATATTCAAATGACTAAAAAAGAAAGGGTATGTTCAAAATAAGTTGAATTCATAGTCCTTCCCACTCACATTTCACAAAAGTTTTCAAATTATCTCTGTTATTCAAGAAAATTTTTTGTGTTAAGAAAAATTGAAATAAACAACAAGGAAACTAGATAATTTGATTTTTTTCAAGAGACACAAAATGGAAAAATGAAGAGTAATTTGTGACTAGTATTTTGCTCTCCTACATTTGAAACGATAGACATCTCTTCTCTACTACAAAATCAAAATTTTACTTGTACATCCTTATACAATTTTTTCTCCCAAATATGTGAAAAAATATTTCAAATGATGGGAGGAGGAGAATCAACAAATACTTCAATAACACGAAAACCAAGAGGAAAAATAAAGGGAATGATAGAAAATTGATATAAACGATATTGTATAAAATGGATAAATAAAGTGGCATTGGATGTAAAAAAAATCATTAGAAACATGCATGAAGAAAATAGGGTAGAGAAGATGACGGCGTTGCGAATAGGGTGAGCAACAATTTCAGCCGAGGGTATGATGGGCCTCCAAGTTGGATACAAATTAAGGCCCAAGTAACATTTCCTAGGCACATAAAGGCTATATTAAATCTATCCTTATACACTTAAGATTGATTTCTTAGCTTTAATAAGTTCTTACGAAGGTTTAGAGATAATTACATTTTATGTGCCTAATATTTTTTGTTTTGCATAGTTTTGAGGGAATATTGAGTAAATTGCGAAGATCTATAAAATGAGAGAACCTATAGACTTACTCCCTACCACATGATGCTACATGATGGACCAATAAATTATTTGGATATTATGGAATTTGTTGTTCGTAACCCAACTTGTCCAAGTTTTTGGCAAAGACATTAAATTTTGTGGAGCGGAGAGCACAATGAAGTGCACTATGGAGTGCGAAGTGGACTGTGCAGTGGAGTAGTTGAAATATACCATGCAGTATAAGAGCATGAGAGTGGATCAAAGCCCATCCTTTTTGTAAAAGCATGTGATAATGTAAAGGATCAATGGTTTTAGCTGATGTTTTTAGGGAGTCCATGGTATTTGGACCATGGTATTGTAATGATGTACCCTTCATGTAATAGTATATATAGGGTCAAATAATAAGAATAGAATCATCGTTGAGATCCATATCAGTGTTATGATTGAACTTTTTTCATCTATAGTTTGGAAAGAAGGTTAGGCTCTACAGCTGAGTGCACAAAGGCTTGAGTCTACAACTAAGTGCGCAAACGACCTACATCTTAGTGCGCATGTCAAGAACTATTTGTTGTACAAATAATAATTGTATTAGCAACTATTCTTGTGGACTAGCCCCCCATTGGGGTGAACCACGGTAATTTTGTTTCTTCATGTGTATATTTTCTTATTATATGTTGTGGCATAGCAGTTTATTACAGTTGCACTTTATTTCAGTACAATGATAATTTATGGCTTTCTATGGTAAGTTTAAGTGTTTAAATGAATGTGGTGAAGTGATTTATGAGTGTTAAGAATAAAATATAATATAAAACAACACATCACATCATTCTTTAGGGCTTCAGAAACCTGATTTTGCATCCTCCCATAGTCACTTCGGGTGCGACTACAATATGCTTACTAGTCATTGCCGAAAGGGCCAGTGATTGAGGGTTTTGTTGGTGCACAGTTTAGATCAAACTTGGGTCAGCTAAAATCATAACTAATAGAATTACAAAAAAAATTCTATAACTCCAACGATTGAGAAAATTTAGTGATGTGTTCCATGTTACAAGAGAAGCTAAAAATCAGTATTTAATGAAGATTCCTATTGTTGGGAGCCAGATCCACTTTTTGAGGGATTTTGGAAGGAAAATATGCCTCCTTTTAAGGTGGACGCTTCCTTTTATATTTTTATAAGTATAGATTTTATCTAGCCTATTGGGGAATGTATTTTTTGTCTCTTTGTGAAGATAACATGTTATTTAATAGCTCTACTTTCATTTCTAGTAGTGATGTACTTGAATTTATTCTAATAATGAAGTTTGGTTTCATTTTCAGCTTCTAAGCCTTGGTTTACCTCATAGGAATCTCATTATCCTTTGAATTGGCCATCCTAGGAGCCTTAGAACCCTGTTGTACAATTTCTTTATGTTCTTCGAATTTCTTGTTATCTTACATCTCTTTTTCTTCTATTTCATATTTCTGCATTTAGTATTCATGCTTCATTCATTGTGATTTATATTGGTTAAATAATTGAAGTGATTTTTTAGTTAGATTATTTATAGAATCACAAGTATTATGCATCCTTAGAATAGGTTTTCAAAGTCATATTTAGCACTGAGCCATTTGGGTTGTTTTACTAGTTTACAACTCTGGAATTTCTCGAAGTTTCCTATAGCAAAACAATAATAAATTTTTTATTAATATTATTACATGATAATAAATTCATTTCAAATTCAATCCACTTGGATTGAAGTCTCAAAAAAAAAGAAAAAAACTTAACAACAAAATTTATCCTACAGAATTTGCGCTTAGTTAGCTTAGGCATTTGGTTACTAAGATTGGCTTACTAGCTCTTTTTTTTTTTTTAATTTCTGGTTTTGATAATAAATTTATGCTAAATTTAGAATGTGTTAATGAGAATATTTAGATTTGATTTGACTTCGTATGAAGACTAAAAATTCCAAATTAATAATAATATTTACCCCACAACAATTGCACTTGATCAACTTACTAGGAATTTGGGTGCTTAGGTCAACTTACTAGTTCAATGTTCTAAAAATCTAGTTTGTATAAAAAATAATCGCCTTTGCATGTTGTTCAAGTGATTCTCTTGAGAAACTTGGTTTTTACCCTAGTAAGGAAAAAGCACAAAAATATAGTCTTTATTTTATGCCAAAGTTAGACTCTAGTTACTCTGAGAGGTGCTCTACAACCCAGTATGGGGGTAGATCTCACATAAAAACATAAACACGTAAATGCAAACATAAATGTAAATGTAAGTGTAATGTTTAAAATTTAACATATTTATCATTTAATAAAAAATTAATCTAATTAATCTAATATCGACCCTAATGAAAAATCACGTTTCTCCCTAACTATCTAAATTTAACACAAAAACAAAGTACCGAATTCTATTTGTGAGGAAGCATTTCAGTGATAGTGCAAAGAGTGAAATAATATTTGTGAGAAAGGATTTCAAGAGTTGTGCGAAGTGGAAAATAATGTTTGTAGGAAAGGATTTCAATGTTAGAAGGAACTACGATTGATTTCTAACTTTGATTTTGATTACTCTTCCTCCATGCATTTAATGGTTTTTCTATGTTTTTGTTTTTATGTTTTCACCTCTATCAAAAATGGGGATTTTTCTTTTTCATATGGAGTGAAGTTGTTAATACATCACCACCAACTTAGAATGATTTAATTTCTTCCTTGCCTAAAACCTTTGTCCGGCTCTGAAACAAAGCTCTGTTTGCTATTAAATGGACTACAATCTTAGCCTGTCGTCGTAGACCAACTCGACCATCACAATATATCAAATCTGCAAATAGAAATTAACGTAAACATGCTAAATAACAAATATTGCTTAATGTTAGGAAAGATGAATAGGGATATTTCTTAGTGTTATTTTAGAGCTAAATGAAGAGATGTTAATCTTGATATCTAACACTACTTAAGATATTTCTTAATGTTATTTTAGAGCGATATGGAGAGATGCTAATGTTAATGTTAATATTTTTAAAATAAATTAGCAAAACCTGAAAGCGGAACCCTAATCCCATTTTAAAGTAAAATTTCGTTGTTGAATATGGGATTTTAACCCACACTGTTTGGATATATCACTATATAGAGTTATCTTTGGACATCGTTCAACGTATATATGAATTCAACTCTTATCTATATATTTGATTCTAGGGTTTTATTGCTTGAATATTAGATGCATTTATGAATATCTTAACGCGTAGGATGGAGTTCGTTCCTTTCCTTCTTTTCCCCAATTGAATCTTCATATATTTCATATCGTTCATATGAGGCTTTTAACTTTATAACATTATTACATTATATTTATATTATTACATTACATTATATTTGAATATTGTAACATTAATGTAATATAAAGCCTCATATTGTATTTTAAAAATGATGTCTATGGTATTCAATTTCCATGTTGGCTCTTTTAGGGTTTCCAAAAAACATGCCATGTGATGTAATATATTAAAGTTATGTAATAATATATATCATGGTTTTTCTTTTTCAATTTCCTTTTGATTTTCCTATCTTCTTAACTTTATCCATTCATCAAATTTGTCCATTTTAACATGCTTGAAATGATTAGTTAATAAAATATAATATTTACATTACTCTAATTCAAACATTTCTAATTTTATTTTGCAGTAAATGCATTTATTTCAGTGTTCATATATGGGTACACTACATGCATTATTTTTTGTGTGAACGTTAAGTTTAATCCTATTTTTTCAAACATTTCTAATTTCATTTCGTAGTAAATGCATTTATTTCAGTGTTCATATATAAGTACACTACATGCATTGTTTTTTGTGTGAATGTTAAGTTTAATCCTATTTTATTAAATGCATTGATGAATTTGTTTTATTGTCTATTCAAAGTAATTATTGATTAGTGATAAGCTTCATTGATTTCTGTGTTGCAGTAACTAACATAACCATGCCATCTCATAATAACTACATGGATGATGTGTCTGTTAAGAGTATAAGAATACAAACATGCAAATGTATTAGACAACAACAAGAAGAAGAAATAGGGAATTCAAAATAAATATGTGGCGAAGAAAGAGAAGACAGAAGAAGGAACAAAATTGAAGAACAAAGAGAAAACTGAGAAGCATATCAAAAAGAATATCAAAGAGAATATCGAAAAAGAAAGGCACCACAAATTATAGCTAAAGAACAGAGGGTGAATAGAGAAAATCAAGCCACATATCAAAGAGCGTAAAGAAAATACATGCACAACAAAAATTAGAAGAAAATTCCCATCAAATCACAACAGAAGAGTCTGAAGAACAAAGGGTGAATAGAGAAAATTGAGTAGCATGTCAAAGAGAGTATAGACAAAGACATGTGCAACAAAAATTAGAAGAAGAAAATGCACATCAAATCACAACAGAGGAATCTCAAGAATAAAGGGTGAATAGAGAAAATATAGCAACATATCAAATAGCATATAGAAAAAGAGGTGCACAACAAAAATTAGAAGAAGAAAATGTGCATCAAATCAAAACAGAAGAGTCTAAAGAATAGAGCGTGAATAGAGAAAATCGAGAAAGACATCAATCATAATATAGACAAATATATGTAGATAGACGTCGATCCAAGTGGAATGATATTGAAATGAATTTATTATCATGCAATAATATTCATCAAAAATTTACTATTGCTTTGCTACATGAAACCTCTAGATATTCTAGAGTTGTGAACTAGTAAACCAACCCATGTAGCTATTATAGGCAACATTTCTACAAAAGGAAAAAGAAAATACATGTAAATAGACAAGGAAGAAAAGGAACTCAAGTGATGCTTACGTAAAACATTTGGACTGATGTAGGACTAATAAATAGTGATCTTGGAATTCTAGAAAAAATTGTGTATTATCCTATATTTTCACCTCAAAAACCGCCAACATATGTTTTAGTAATGATAAATACATGGGAGTGCCATGGGATGAATTTTCCCCTCAAATATTTCCAATTACACCCTTTGAAAGAGGAAATGGGAAACAACTTTCGTTGAAAATTACTCGGAGCTTAACAATCCATAAGTCACAAGGATTAACTTTGGAGAAAGTTACTATTAATATCGGGAAGAAAGAGTGACAGCGTATGATGCTTATTGCGATATCTCAAGTTAAATAGTTAAATGGTATACACTCTTAACCTCCCTTTTCATATGAACGATAGGAAAATATGGCAAAAGTAGTAGGTGTGAAAATAAGAAAAGAGGAATAAGAGAGATTGAGATTGATCACATTGTAAAATATTTATAATTGGATAGAATTTTCTTTTTTCTTTTTTCATCATTTTATGTTCTAACTTTGAATTAAAAAAATTTGTTGGATTTATGTATTAAAAATGATTATTTTAATATTATGTGTATTTAGCATACTTAAAATGATTATATTAATATTAGATGAATTTACATATTATTGATAAAATTAAGCATATGTTCGTTATATTTTTTTTGGCCACACACGATTGAAACCAACCTAGATCCATCTTAATTCTAATAGATCTAGAGTTAAGATGGATTTAGGCTAGTTTAAATTTAACTCATCATTTCCTTTGAATTTTGATTTTCTGCAATTTTCCTTTTAACAATCATCAAAATCATGATGTATTTGTTAGTTGAATAAAAAATTTATGTGCATGTAAGATCTATTGGTTCATAGGAAAATAGTAACATCATATTCTCTCACAAGCACCATCTCTTTCAACAACTTTCTTCCACTCATTCATCCAAACTATTTGTGCACCAAACTTACATTACAAGGTTGCAAAAGCCTTTAGTTTGACATTTCCCCTTATGAAAGATGAACTACTTAGTAGATCTAAGATTTGAAAGGTCCTCTAAACTCTTTCCATAACTTCAACAATATCTCCCCACTATCAGATCGCTTCTAGTGTCCTTAGACTGCTTTATGATACAATAATGTAGCAATATTGTAGCAATCATGTAGCATCATGTACTACTTCATAGAACTGATCAAAACTCGGCCAAAATTGCTTCTTAAGCATATTTTTTTTCTACCATCACCTTACAACGTACCCTCATCCTTTGAATCCAACTGGAAGAGACTAGACACCCTTGTGCATCATCCCTCCATCAATATATCTTTCAATATGAAATTAGTGTTCAATGCTTTGTTCATGAGTTAAATAACATAGAAATAGTTTAGATTGATTTATTTTGAGCACTTGATGTTTCTTACGAATAGGTTACTATTTAATTCAAATGTAGTAGCATAGCTTTTATTTATTACATTTTATTCCATAAAACTAGTCTAGTTTTACATTCATGTAATTTAATTTGCACAAAATAGAATTAGGGTTTTCTTTCTAACATTTACTTTTCCTACAAATAAACTAGAGTTTCTTTGATGTAGAAGGACAGATAAAGTTTAAATTTATTATTTCTTGTAAAGTTAAGCCCAATATTTCTCTCTCTTATAATTCTGCAAAATGGTCTTCGAACATCTCAGTTCACTTCATTACATCAAATGAACGAAACGACGGATTTCATGATGCACACATAGTGTGGACACCTCTTCATTTTGTATGAACCTCGGGATTATAGTTAAATTTGGTAGCCTTGAGAGTTGTAGCATTATTTTTTCGGTACTTGGGCTCATCATTTTTTGGTTTCATTACCCAGGAAGTTTCAAAGTATGCATTGCTTTCTTCCCTAGTTGATTCATTTCTTTTACTTTCTTAAAAATAAAAATAAAAATCTACATTAGGTATTATTCTAATTTCAAAAATAGAAAATTACGCTACATTAGCATTCTCATTAAAAAAATTACAAAAAAAAAAAGAAAAAAAGAAAAAAAAATATTTCTCCAATACCATAACCCCTCGTTTGATCACATGGCGCTTTGAGAACCACATCACCATCCACTTTTGCAGGTAGAATAGGAATATGCAGTAAAAATGGTAGAAGAAGTAGATGAAGATGATGACATTGACGAAAATCCTCTTAAATTTCCCATTCAGGATACTGATATCAATGTTCATAGGAAGAATATCCCTCCATATTTTCTTCCCAAATTCTGTGGTATGATTTCAGAAGATCCGGAAACCTTTATCTTTGAATTTGAAACACTTTCTAGATCTTATGGTTACTCATTAAACACTCTAAAGGTGATATTGTTTTCAAAAACATTGAAGTATAGAACTCTTAAATGGTTCTTAAGTTTAGGTATTGATTCTATAACATCATGGAATGATATGTAAAGGATATTTCTAAAAGAATATAAATATCATGATCTTAAAGATGAAATGTTTATAATGACTCAAAAATAAGATGAGGGCCTTGAGGATGTAATATGGACACTTATCTATAATGTTAAATGGGAAAAATTACATCATTTCATATTTTACACAACAAAAACCCTCTTACTTAGAAAAAATAGGCATGAGTGGATTAATATCCCTGATGTAATGAGTAGAGGGGATGTATACCAATTATCATTTGAAGAAATTTATGAAATATGCAAGCACACATCAAGAGGAAGGGAACAAGTGAGTAAATCAATATCAAGACTGATAAGTCAAGTTGAACTTGCAAATTTTATAACTTTAAAACATAAATTCTTAGCAATATAAGTGAACAAATAGATGTGTTAAGAATACAAAATAAGAAAAAAGAGAATTCCAAAATTTGAGTTATATGTGTTGAATCACATGCTATTAAAGATTTCCCATCATTACTAGCATTGAAGTAAGCTTACCATGAGGACATTGAGAAAATCAAACATAATAATAGCTTTTTTATCTAGCCCCAAGAAGACCATGGAAGCCTAGTCAATCTGATATGGTGCAAGAACCTAATTCATAATTTCACTATTATGCACAAGAATATCAAAGTAATTGGAACACAACCTTTCCATGGAAACCTTGGCCATCCCAACCCCAAAACTAATCTTGGAAACAAGGTTGGTAAGGACCTTATCAGAGTAATCAAAAATATTATCCTGAATATTTTCTTCAACATCCTCCATACCTTACTCAATGTTATCCATGCCATCAACCTCCACCACAAACACATCCTTAACTACATCCATCTCAAATATCGACTCCCACTCAAGTACCTATACAACTATTTTTGGACCGAAACAATAAAGTATCTCATACCACTTACAATGGTTAAGTAAAGCACTTCCAAACAACTCCTCTTGATCTAAATAGTATTCATCTTAGATTAGGAAGACTATTGCAAAATATAGATTCTATTGATGTCATTGAAGAACAACATCTAGAAGAAGACAGTATAGAGGAGACTATAGAATGATGCACCACATTTGATGGAGAGCAACCATTAGAACCTGAGATTGAAGAATTATGTTTATCATCAGATTATTTATGTGTTAAAAAGACTAATAAGAAGAAAGTAGAAAATTTGAATTTCATGGAATACGACATACATGATCATCTAGATGAGCAAGAGAACTAAGGGTGTCACAAATATATTGATCTTTGCTTCTAGAAAATCATTAAGATGGAGCACCACTCTCCTATTCAATGATTTTGGACATTATCAAAACAGCAGGTCTCTCATATTCTTCGAGCATACACATGAGTTTATATGTTATCTTGTTCTGCACATGCCTCCATTGGACATATTCCTGTACTTTAAATATTTTTCTTTTTTTCAAGTAGAGTAGGATATAAAGAAAATGAAGTTTTAAAAAATGAAAAAAGAGAAAAAAATGATATCTTAGGTGAAAATATCCTTTGAGGTGCCTTACATTGGCTCACTGATTAAAAACCTCCATGAGGTAGTTAGTGAGTTAGAAAAAAAGTAAAAAATAAATAAATAAACTAGATAAGATCCTAGGAGAAAACCTTTTTTGAGACACCTAGGCACACTTTCTAGTTGAAAACCTCATTGAGGCAATGAATATGCCTAAGAAAAAATAGAAAAAAGAAGATAAGAAAAAAGAGAAAAAGAAAATAATATGCATTGGAAATGTGCTTCTTACCATGATGAATGTGTAAGTAAACAAAAAACCAAAATAAAGATGCTAGCACCCATATTCTCTCCAATCCTGATCCATGCATCTTCATATAGATAAGGAAAATTCCCTAAATCATTCTCATCCATTTCCTAACCATCCCAAACCTTCACCCGTCATTCCTAAGTCTTTCTAATTCATTTATCTCGTTTTCCTATAGCCATTATAGGAAAGTTTTGTGCTGAGACAGAATATTCTAGAATTGTAAAAAACCAGGGCATAAATTGCCTTGTCCATATCTCAAAAATAATGCATCCATTGTTTGATATGTTTTATGGGGAGATGCATAAGGATGTTTGTAACATGCCCAATTTTTTCAGTAATTTTCAGTGTATATTTTCACGTAATTGGACACCATCACCTACAACCATTCTTCATTTTTTTCAATATTTGTGCATTCAATGGCTGAGATTTCTTATGGGGACATGAATATGGATAATGATCCCATTCTCAAAATATATTAGGTCAATGCAATCTACCAGTTGAAGTATATTCGCTAAATAATGTCTACTACATGATTGTCATATAGTGGTATAGGAAAGCCAAGAGAGGTACAAAGAGCCTAAATCTAAGAAATTTTATCACCAAATACCTAGAATTCAAGGAGGAGAATCAAATCGGAGGTTAAGTATATATTTTCCCTACCACCTTTTCAAAAAAAAAGCCTATAAATACTTCTAAATTTTCAATAGTACATCATGTAGCAATTCTTCGTAAAAATTTGGGAATGAAAGAAGATGAAGTATGGATGTTTCTTTTGAATTGAGAATGATAAGGAGGATAAATGTAGTTATTTTGAGATGAGGCTGAAATATTACCTATTCCAAACAATGTAAACAAGAAGACCCTTTTACTTATGCCTTAAAGATCCTCACGAAACAAAAATCTCTAAAACTTGCAGTAGAGAGGGAGAATTGCCTTGCTAACTTGGAAAAATTGTATTGAAGACTATGGGTGGTGGACTCAATAGTAGAGAGTGTGTGATGTTCCTAACATCCATCCACTCCAACTTTAACATTTTTGACATTTATTTCCATTTCCATCCGTCAAAAGCATTGTTGTTCATCTCTTTTCAACATTGTCGTAGATAATTGTGACCCTAAGGGGTTTCTGTGGCTACTATAGGAAGACACATATTCTTGTAGTAGCCTGCATAAACCCTACAGGATCACATTTGAAGCTCTAGACTAACAAATTTGAGCATCGTGAAGCTTTAAGACAATCAAACGCTATTATTTACCAACTATAGGATCCCTTGTAGACTGCTACAGGACTCCTAATGAATAACAACAACAACATATGATCTATGGTGGCACCTATATTTTGATTATCTAAATCACAGAACTTCCATTAATAATTAACATTACAATAGAATTCCAAAAGACTATTAAAGTTTGCAAATAACATCACCAACCACCTTAGTACCACCAAGAGTTCCAAATAGCCTCATTCAGGCATGAATCAACCTCAAATAGCCTCATGCTAGTATCAATCAGTCAAATCACCAACTATAGCACTATCAATAAGAGCATAACCAAGTAGAACACATGTATGCAACTCTTGAACCTAACCCTTCAAACCTATTCTGACTTGAGAAAAAATTAAAAGTTTGAGGAGGAAATTTTTTCTTATAGCCAAACTTAGTATTAGAGAAGCCTCATTCTTATCTAGAAATCAACTTAAATTTTCTCCAAAGAACACCCGCACGTATGGGAGATAAATGAGACAAAAGTGAAAAAAAGACTTATGAAAGTGGGATATTATCATGGAATACTTCAAAATTGGTGAGGGCTAGCTAACTTAACTCAAAGTTTTTCATACAATATCATTAAGGGAAAAGCAAAAAAGAGAAAAAATATAGGTGGGACCAACTCACTTAACTCATAGTTTTGCATGCAATGTTGTTTAAAAAAATTAACAAAAAAGAGGGAGAATAATAAATTAAAAATTATATAAAAATAAAAATAGAATGGAGGACCCACCATCTCTAAGCATTGAAGCTAGCTGCTATAAGAGATAGATAAACTAAATACTACAATAAATTTACAAGTTGCTACAAGAAAATTACACGTTACTACAGGAAACTTACAAAGTGCTATAGTAAGATAATTTTTTTCCCAAAAGAAAAGAATTATTCCAATGACTTGAAAGGGTAGGGGATATATAAAATAAGTGTAAGTATTATCAGTCTGTTTTTCTCCCTATATTGTTTACCATTTTCATGAGCCTTGACCACCTTTTTGACATAGATTTATCCATAGCCGCATGGACCTAGTGCTTGGTAGGGAAACTATAGGCCTTCAACCGCACGAAGAGCCCTTCTTCCAAGCAATTATAGTTGATTTATCATAGTTTTGTCTATACAACGATGGCCTTTGTTCTATAGGATTATGTTTCCTTGGAGATCAATTTGGATCCTCATCTTATCCTATATATTCTAATTGGATTAGATCCATTATTGGGGAAGATTATTAAATTCTCTTCACGCTGAGTGTCTACATTCATCCTTCTTGGACATTCTATAACTCTTTATATACTGGTCCATCCTTAAGACTTAGGCTAGCACTAGAATCAGGGGGAGAATTATAGAGTGATGAGGTAATTTTGATTCAAACATTGTGATTCACTTCTTCTTGAGGTCATATTACTCAAAGAGGAGGATGCTATACTGGAATCTGGAGAGGAGATCCTATGTTCGAAGGTATATATTTATCAGTTTGTTTTATGATCAAGAGAAATCTATTTTAACGTTCCTGTAAATTTAGTTTAAAATTAGTTTTTCATGTTTATGCTTATTTTGTCTAAGTTGAAAAGCCTCTGAGGAAGGGAATTTTTGCTCTTTGTTTTTTGTTTCTTGTGTGTACATTCTAGATTTGTTGTAGAGGTCCAGGTCTCCCAGTTTGAGAAAGAAATTTTCACATCGAACCCAACATTCTTCACCAATCTACGAGGATCACATGTTTTAGTTAAAATGCTAGCTAAGGATGGAATTCATGTATGATTGTTTAAATCATATGGTTTGGAATCCTTTTCCTTGCTCAATTTTGGTCATATCTTTCATTGTCTCATATTTTTTCTCAGGCCATAAGGCTACAAAGTAATAGCTCCTATTGGTTATGTGTATTTTTCCACAAAAAAACTAGTGCTTTCAATGAGAGATTTTGTATTTTTCCCTATTTGCTTTGAGATCACTTATCTTTTTCCTTAGATCTAATTCTTTATGTCTTCCTGATTTTTTCTAAGAAATTACAAGTTTTTCGACATTGTGGATCAATAATTCAACCCTGATATTGTCTTTTTGCTTGCACATTTTGAAATTTGAGTTTTCTCCCCTAATGCACCAACAAATTGGGCTACAGAGTGGTTGAAGCTTTACAGTCGTTGGGCTTCCTTCTTCTTTGGGTGGCTAAAGCCACTTTGAACATCCTGTTATCCATGTAGATGGAATTGTAAGTAAAAAAACCCTAAGATAACTTATAGGACTCTTTCCTTTAGATTTGATTTGTTTCCTAACCTACAAGGAAAATTTTAAGGAGGGAAATTTATCTTGAAGTTTAAAAACATTGCTGAATCTATATAGTCCCTAATATGAAAATTATAAAATTTTTATTGATGTATTTATAAAATTATTCATATTTATAATGATTTTATATGTACTCTTTATATAATGTTGGGGATTTTCAAGGTAAAATACTTTTATATTGTAAAGTTTGGACAAATCATTTCTATAAAAAATGGAAATTGGTGAATATGTTTTCTGGAAAGGTCATGGAAAATGATCCCACCTCTGAATGTTATCCCCTAAAATTTTCCATGTTAACCTCTTTCTGAAGTTCAAGTATGTTACAAATCTTATCCTTGTTTATGTTTTGGGTTGGATTTGTTCCTTTTGTATTGCAAGGGTTTCTTGTTTTATTGTTTAGCTCTCAATTCATCCTCTTCTCTCTGAATTTCTTCTAGTATTTTATATCTATTGTCACTAGTGTTATCATTTGTTGAACACATTAGATCTTAATCCAATTTTCTTGGTTTCTATTGTGTGCTTCCTTTCCTATCTCTCTAGGTATTCGTTGAGGTTGTGAAGTGTTGCTTGTTTAGGCTATTGTCATTGATTCTACATCCAATTGATCAAATATCCTTACTTGTTTCAGTGGTATCCTCAATTTGTTTGCCGTATCGCTATTGCAACAATTTTTAGCTTATTTTCCCTTTGTCGATTATGTTTGAGTGATCGAATTTGGTCTTATGTGCTTATTTTTGTTCACAAGAGGTGGTGTTTTTGTTTCAATTGGTTTTGTTTATGTAAGCTTGAACTTGAAAATTTTATTTGAGAGTGTCTTGACAAGGTTATTGTTCTTGGTTAAATTTTGTCATTCCCATTTGATCTTTACTATTTCTTCCTGCTTCTAGCATTTGGCTTTGACCATTATAGAACATTGACTCTTCTAGAGACATTGTACTACAACCCTAGCTTGTTTGCACTGCACTCATATTTCCACTTTTGCCTCTCTTTTTATTTTCTTGAGAAGGTATTTTTGGCTTTAATTCCAAGTTTTAGCACATTTTGAGTGCTTTGCATTGTAGTTTGGGGACTTTTTTGACCTCTTTCTGGATTCTTGTTTCTTGGTTTATTTTTTTGGGTTTAAATTTTTATAAATTTAGGGATTGAAATCAGTGACAATTGAGAGTTGTATGTTGTAGATAGTTGTTATTATATTTCAAAAGTGAAAAGACCCATTCTCTTCTTTAGATATCTTTCATCAAGAGAAGAAAAACAAAATATTTCATTTCCATATAGTTGCATTTTTGGTTTTCACTAAGAGAATTCTTTCACACCATATTATTTCATGCCACTACCTGCTTGAGTAATATAACCCTTAAAATAATTGCTCCAAAAAAATTTACTGGAATAATCTTTTATTTTTGCTGGTAGTACACCAAAATTATCTTAGGCTAGGGTTTTGGAGCTAGGTGTATGAGTAAACTTCTCCAAGACCATAAAACAACTTAACATCCTGAGCTAGGGAGTAAAAAATCCTCCATCATCCCACGGTAAAAATCAAAGAAATTCAGAAACCTATTTGAGAGTGGGTTAGGCTTAGGTTACTATCCAAGAAGTTCTCCTCAAGGCTACACAACTTGTGGTAGGGAATCCTGTGCCATTGGCTAACTACCAAGAATCCCAAGATTCATGCACCGAAGTGGGATGGAGGTATCTTAGTGGTCATTCCTAGGAAAGATACCCTACAGGTGGTGGTTGTGGGAAGAAACCATCCCTTTACCTTACCATCCCCTAGAAAACATTACTTACAAAGTTGAGACCCAGCAAAGAGTAATTATTTTAGAAGGACATCCAAATCATAGTACGAGAATTGGTTTTCATGTGAGTACCTTCTAGGTCTTTTCTAGTGCGTGTTATTTTGTCGAAGTCACTAGGTTTTCATTAAGGGTGTTTTTACTAACTTTATTTTCTCATTACATATTTATTCACTTTTCTAAACCCATTCATCATGAGTCACATCAAATCTTAGGCTTATCTCCTAAGAGGGGTTCATTTTTTACTCCTGGTCATAGAGTTCTTATGAGTTTCTAATACTGATATCAACCTCAGGCTGAGGAATATATTCCTCATCCTCCTGGCAATGACTTGATATCTATTGATAGACTTGTAGACTATTATACTTCTCATGTCAATATGCCTTAGACTAAATTATCAAGATCAGAGTTATTACAACGTAACCCTGATGGTTCTACACCTACCTACAGATACATTCCTTTTCTACCAATGGAGGAGGTTAGTTCCTCTTTACCCTCTAAATCTGAAGCCTTTGTTGTTATTTCATCATTGCCACCATTGAGCGTGGTGAGACCTACACCTCCTTCTACACCTCTTATGTCCTCCTGGGGAATTTTACCTATCTCACCTATGACTCCTACACATTTTCCTAGTGTATTTATCCCATTCCTTCATTTCTTTCGTCTATGGGAGCTAACCCTAGTTAGCATATAGGATCGTGAATGCTAACTCCTAGTTTTTCTTAGCCTACTGTTATTATTCCTCACATGGGTATGGTAACATTGGGAAATGTGTGAATAGGGTCATAAGTTTCTCTTATCCAACATGGGGAAAACCTTGCATTTATTATTGCTCAAGCCTAGTATAGTTTATTTTTTGGGGGGACACAATCCTCTAATACTTTTCCTCAAGGGGCTAGCTTACCTAGGGCCAAACTTGCCATAAAACCATGATCCCTATGAGTTATCTGCATTATGTTGGTGCTATTGTGCAAGGTGGCCCTTTTTTTCCAATTGGGTATAACCGTGATAATAGTCATGCTCCTGGGGGTGCTTTTCTCTCTAGGGGAACTTAACCTAGGGGGATAACTCCTACCACTAGTCACAGTAGTACACATAATCTATATGTTGGGATGAACTATCACCATGGTCAACAACTTGTGACACAAAACCATGGTATGCGGGGGCCTCATGGTTAGTCAAGGGACTCTTCCTCTTATGTCCCATTTAGTTAGCTTCATAAACCTTTATTTTACTCTCTTGATCTTCCATACTTAGCTAAGCTAATGAATGGCCCCACCCAAATGATTCTTAATGGCCACCAATGCTTGTGAAATTAATATCTAATATCCCTAAGTTGGAAGGGATTCTTGGAGAAAATCAATCAACACATATCACCACCTACCATTTGTGGTGTTCATCTAACTCTTTAGTGGATGATTTGATCAAATTACATCTATTCCAATGTACCATAACTAGATAAGACATCTTATACTGACTTTTCTTCCTTGGCCCAGACCATTTTGACTTATTTTTAGTTTCCTACAGGATACGACATCAATTCTAATCTCTTGTCAAATGTTACACAAGACAAGTCTAGTCTCATTTCTGATCATATTTGTGAGTGGCGATGACATAAGAAGTTAGTTCAAACCATGCTTCCTGACAAGATTCTTCAGAAATGGTTCATTCAATAATTGTGACCTCCTATAGCCAAGGATCTGTCTATGTTCAGGGTTTTTACCAAGGAACATGCTATTTTAGCTGCTAAGCAATTGGATCTAATTTATTCTCAGTCAGACATGCTTTATGAAGTAATTGCTAATGCTCCACTTCCTTCTATAGCCCCCCGAGCCCTACCTCGGGACCACAATTTGATGGTGTGATTTGTTTTGTGTCTGATTCTGTGAGCCAAATTTCTATCAACTTGGGAAATTGATTGTTACATCACAAGACCTAGCAATTGTATATGGCTCTGAAAAAATAATCCTTTTCTAACAAACCTGTTACACAGTAATTTGTCACCGTCCCTGTTACCCCTTCTCCTGCACCTTAGAGGACGCATTCTGGGACCTGTGAGAAGTGACATGACCTGGAAACACTTGCATTGTATTCCCCTAGACATGAAATTCATATGCCCTGAAGACACCTTCTGCAAAATACCCATAAAAATAACCCTTTTTCCATTGGTGCAGTTTCATTGTGTATCACTCGCGCCAATGGGGGAAATCCTCCAAAGAGGGCGCACCAGCAGGCGCTTTGTCTCAGAGTCGCACTCGTACCAGCCTAGTTGGGTAAAGTTTTTAACAAACAAACTTACGAAGGTTCTTCCTAACCCATTCATGAACTGATTCCATCTTGAGTTGGTTCAGTTTGGCTTC
>APFE031186796.1:302729-323710 GCA_000404065.3 Pinus taeda
CGCTATACTGCAAAACATTACTCTTGAGTAAATAGCCGCCTCAGACTGAGTACACTCTTGAAATAAAAAGTCATCCCTGGGTTGACAATTAATGTGAGGTAATTAGGTGTTAAAAAGACCCTTTTTATCGCTCCACAATTACTAGTAAGGTATTGGGTAATAACATTGTTCAGCCCCCGAGTAGGGCGGCGCGAAGGCAACACCTCAGGCTACGAGGAATGGGTAAGTGAGCGTAGCGACGTGCATGCAGGGTTGAACCACAAACCACTTGAAACCATCAAACATCTCCAAGGTGTAGGAACCTAGTTCTGGCGCCCTCCCATACTACTTCAGGTGAGACCTCAGTCTGCGCTCTGTGGACTATTGCCGAAAGGGCCAATAATACTAGGATTTGTTTGGCTAAATCACCTCTAAACCTAGGTGAGGCCCCAATAAGCCAAAAAGTGGTTCTATTGCTGGGATCGAGATCTGCATAAGGGATTTCTAATGTCGTGTCACTGGAATCCGATGAAGAAAGAAATTGAAGGGTGGTTGGATAGAAAGATTCACGAGTTTGTGATGCAAGAAAATAGGAATCCACAAGTATCAAAGGAATAGTGGTTAGAGCAATCCATGAAATTTTCTTTGCATCCTTCCCCTCTGATTTCTATGAGTGGATCGTAAAGCTAGCAGACAGTTAGGGAAGGTGTAGGCTCAACAAACCGATTGTGTGGACTCTAGGATTGGTGCACAGACTAGAAGTATTAGAAGATACGATCGTACACACTGTGGACCATTGGCTTGATTGAATTATAGGGGGTTTATCACTAAATTTGAGGTAGACATGTCAATCAACTATAGTGAGGTGGAATGACGCTTCCTCAAAGGACCACCAGGTAAGTACATTAAATCTTTGAACACTTGGATTAAAATTCTATTGTGTGAAATGTGGGTTATGCGAATAAATTGATGTTTGGGGCTACGTGAAGTTGGAGGATATATAGAAACGAAGGTAGCATAGCAATAGAAAATAGCCCCTTGATTTCGCCTCAGCGAGAAAGTGAGGAAGAGCTTGCAAAAGTTTCACCAAGAAGTGTGATTAGTCAGATAAGGCAACAAATTTTGCACATACCACCTCCGCCTACACCACCACTGGTTTCACCATCGTCACCCCCATATTCACCCACACCACATCTGCCACCACCATAGTTCAATATGGCAAGCGCAATAAAATTGTCAGTGTTCAAAGGAGTAGGGAACGAAGATCCATACCAATTTTGGTTCGTAGTAAAAGTTGTATGGGAAGAACAAGGAGTTTTTAATGACAATATAAAGAAGGCAACGTTGGTAAGTGCATTGCAGGATCGTACATTGACATGGTACATTAAGAATTCTAATGACCATCCAAACATGAGTATCATAGATATCTAGGTTGTGCTCAACAGGGAATTTAGCAGGCCAAAATCAGAGACACAATCGATTATCAAGTTTAAAGAAATCACGATGCTTCCAGGCGAGACCCCCTAGGAGCTAGATCAGAGAATAAAGAGTATGATTCGTGAAGCCAACATGACCTTGACAGATGGACAGCACCATGCATGGTTTGTAGCATCACTAATGCCGCATCTAAGGACTACGCTATTACAGTAGAATTTATCCACCCAGGCTGAAGCTTTGGAGATTGCAATGCCTAGGAGTCCAACAAATCCACGCGCAACTGAAAAATTTATGTCTGGAAATGCTGAGTTTGAAACAGTACAGGAAAAATTGCCCAAAGGCATGCGAGGAAGTATGGTGCATAAAGTGAAAGGGACAGGGACATGACAAGGACCATTGTCTAGTCTTCACTAACTACTTGGTGGGAGGAGGGCCAATTCCATTAAGACCAAAGGCACAAGTAGGACTCAGCGTGGCGCCTGCATTATGGTGCACGATTTGTCAAATAGGAGGAAAACATGCTATGGATAATTTTCATCTACTATAGAAGTATATGCAGACATCCCAACAATTGTTTTGTAATTTCTACACATCAGTAGGTCATGATGAACGCACCTGTAGAAGTTATGAACTGATGATGGATCAGAGTCTTGCCTACAGAATTCAGACCGAAACACGAGCCCTTGATCAAAATATAGGGATGGCAGACATTGGATTTCAAGGGCATGGACAAGGTCGAGGCGGAATGGGACCACCAAGGGGTCACGGAAACCTAATTTGTTACAATTGCCGAGGGCCAGGGCATTATGCCATGATTGTACAAATCTGACACAAGCATCATGTTTATATTGTACCCATTTTGATCATGAGATGGAGGACTGCCCTACACTGATAGCAAGGTTGCGTGATAAAAAAATACTCCAGCCTCCACCGACTGAGAACCTACAAATGATGAGGTCTAAGCCGCGTGAAGAGGACCTCAATGTAAACGTCATGCTCCGAAGTGGTATCACAATAGGGGATGACAAAGGTAAGCAGCTAGAAGAGAGCACATGGGTTCAAAAGGCTCTAACAAAGGAACTCGAGTTTGATTTGGAACTCGCGAAGGAGACATTCTTGGAAGCTAAGAAGAGCTTCATGGAGGCCTCCACTTCAAGTAGTAATGATCAACTAGAACCGGATATGGATCCTTCAATGCTTACTACCTTTTTGGAGACATGCATGAAGCTACTGTGTGACACCAAGGTTGTGAAGGGACTGCAGGAACTCATCACTAGGTGTGCTGGGTCAAGGGAATTGTGCGTAGTCTGGAAGCTTGGGAAGCACGCAATGCGAACAGGAAGGGGGATAAGATTGACTGGAAAAATCGAGGAATATGAAATGGATCAAGTGATTCTAGATTTAGGATCGGACGCGAATGTACTACCAAAGAAAACATGAGAGTGCATGGGTAGGCCCATGTTGCAATTTTCCCCTATTTAATTGTGAATGGTGAACCAGTAGAAGATCCTACCAATGGGAAGATTGTAGGGAATAATGGTAGACATCAAAGGTGCAGGAACGCTTGCAGGTTTCAAAGTGATAGAGATTTTTTATGACAACAATCCCTATCCCACACTACTGGGAATAGATTGGGCCACTGATATGAACGGGGTGATAAACCTAAAGAAGCACAAAATGGTTTTTCAAAAAAAGCCACTGCACATAGTGGTACCTTTATACCCTGCAGAAGGATCATGCTACACAGAGCCAGTATGCGACGATGAGAGTGACGGCAATCTAGATTGTATCTACAAAATTACTGCACGGGAGTAGGACTAGGTAAATCCTACAATGGATGGCAGTATTTTGTAGGAGCACGAAAGCTCCTGCACATCAGATTCAGATGAGGAAATAGAATGATGGCAAAACCGGTTACACGATGTAACCACGCTCAATTGCAACATGATGATAAGATCACAGTGCTGTGTGACAACATAGGTAAGGGATCTACCCCTGTAGGATAGGTTAATAGTGGTGGATGAATTCCTAAAATTTTTTATAGAGAGGTGCTAGAACAACAGCGTTTCGATGCTCTCAAATGGGCATTGTGTGCTATGCTCGAAAGATGGTGGGGTACATAGCAGAGAAGCTTTGAGGACTGAAATAGATGTAGAAGTATGTTGTGCCTAAAATTTAGGAAACTGTAGATGTGGCTAATAGACAAGTATGACGGACGGGATGATCCACGTACACACCTCGTGAAATGGACTAAGGTCTACGGGGAAGAGCCATAACCTGAATGGGTGCAATTGTTTTGTCATACTCTGAATATCATACTCATGAATTGGTATACAAAGATGGAGCTCCACCATGGCATGAGTGAATGGGACATCTTGTGTGAAGGATTCCTGTTATCCTTCACGTTTGAAGATTTTTGGTGGGATACTGTGGATGATGTTCTACAAGCAGTCAAAGTAGCTATCTTCAAAATAGCAGAGGAGCCAATGGAAGTGCTTCAGCTGGAATGCGCAACACAGCTGAGCTGTGCACTAGAGTGCTACAATGTAAAAATTGAGGAGGATGATTAGGACCCACGGAATATTAACATTCCTGATACTCAAGGCTTTCACGATATTTTAAGACCATTGATCGAGGATCCCGACATCACTGCACCACTAAAAATGAAGTAGGTAAACATTGGGACAGAAGCGGAACCAAAGTATGCAATGCTCGATGACTATTGAGATGATGACACGATGGATAAAGTTGCTAAGTTACTTCGCGAATACCAAGGCTTATTCCTAACAAAAATTATGGATTTAAAAGGGCTGGTTCGTGACTTAGGGATGATGAAGATTACCCTAATACTCGACGTGAAGGCGGTCAAGTAGAGGCCTTACTGCTTGAATCTGAAGTGCAAGGAAATGGTCAACGTAGAATCAGGACAAAATGCTCACAATCAAAATTATTGAGCCAGTGGAAGAATCTGATTAGTTGAGCCCTATGGTAGTACAGGAGAGAAAGCAGAAGGGTGAAATAAGAATATCTGTGGACCTCAGGAAGATGAATGACACCTGTGTGCATGACCCATTCCCGACATTGTTCACAGATGACGTATTGGAAAACGTTGGCAGACAAGAAGCATACTCGTTCACAGATGGGTTTTCAGGGTACCACCAGATCAAAATCATGTCGGAAGATAGGAGCAAGACAACTTTCACAATAGAATGGGGCTAATTTCAATACACCATTTTTCCATTTGGATTAAAGAACATGCTAACCATCTTTTCATGCATCGTTGTTGCTACATTCAAAGAATACATCCACAAGTTCCTCGAGGTCTATCTGGATGATTGGACTATCTTCGGATTAGTTAAACACCATGTAGCAAGCTTACACTTGATGCTGGATACTTGCCGATGATAACAAATTGCACTAAACCTTAAGAAGTGCACATTCCTCATTCCCTTTAGAAACCTATTGGGGTACATGGTCTGCAAACAGGGGCTGATGGTGGACCTTGCAAAGATTGCATTAATTCAAAATTTGGAAGCACCATGAAGTGTTAAATAGTTGCGCGCTACCCTGGACACATAGGATACTACATGAAGTTTATCAAAAGTTATGTCGAAATCAATGCAACGATGGAGAAACTATTGAAAAAACATGTCACATTCTACTAGAATGATGATTGCATGAAGAGCTTGGATGTCCTAAAGGGGAAATTGGCCTCCACTCCAATCTCGGTCTTCCCAAAATGGGATGTGGAGTTTCATGTCCATGTTGATGCATCATGTGTTGCATTGGGAGCAGTGCTCACACAAGAGGGCAGTGTGGGCTTGGACCACCCTTTTGTATTTGCAAGTTGTAGATTGTCTAAAGTTGAGAAGAACTATTCCACAACTAAGTGCAAGGGGTTAGCGATGGTGTATGCGCTCCAAAAATACTGACTCTATTTACTCAGAGGACATTTCAAGGTCTTTACAGACCATTCCACACTGAAATACTTGGTTAATAAGCCTATGTTGGGGGGGCACATATGCAGGTGGCTCTTATTATTTCAAGAATATGACTTTGTGGTCATGGTTAAACCTAGACACCTAGACGCGGGACCGGAGCACTTGTCGCACATTGAGACAGGTGAGGAACCCACTAATTTGGAGGAGGGACTACCTGATGCTTAGCTTTTTGCTATGCACATCGCGGATGCACACTTCGAAGATATAATCCACTTGCTGACCAAAGGGACCATGCCAAAGGAATACTCCTTCCAAGAGAATAAGGAATTAGTGGTGCGTGTGTTGGATTTTTTTGTCATTGCGGGGCATCTATATAAAATGGGCAATGATGAGATATTGTGAAGATACGTACCTGAATTTGAACAAAGTCAGATCCTCGTGGAAGCACATGGGGGTGCTACAGGAGGACACTATGCAGGATAAGCAACTACACAAAAGATTCTCTGTGCAGGGTTGTGGTGGCCAACCGTGCACTAAGATTCGAAAGCACACTGTAAGGCCTGTGATATATGTCAGAGGACTCGAAAACCATCACAGAGGGACTAGATGCCATTAAATCCACAAATGAAATTGTAGCCATTTGAAAAATGGGCAATTGAATTTGTGGCACCGATCAAACCTTAGGGAAAGATGGGCGCATGCTACATCATCACTACAATGAAGCATCTGACACGATGGGCAGAGGCACAACTGGTCAAAGACTGCACGGCCACTATAGCTACGAAGTTTTTGCTTGACAATGTGTTGACCTGATTTGGTTGCCCGAAAATCTTAATGAGTGATCACATAACACATTTCCTGAATGAAACCAGCAGCGTGCTCACAGAAGAGTTCAAAGTGTATCATCAGAAGAGTACACCATATCACCCGCAAGCCAATGGGACAGTAGAGGCATGCAACAAAATATTGGAGACTGCACTAACCAAAGTGTGTAATGCACAGTGAAGTGATTGGGACCTACGCATACCTGTAGTGTTATGGGCTTATAGAACAACGTGCAAGAAGCTGACTTGACAAACACCTTTCTGATTAGTTTATGGTGTGGAAGTTGTCATGCCAATGGAATATATCGTACCTTGTTTTTGAATAGCAGTACTCACAGGGATGACGAACCGTGAAGCTCTGGAAGAAAGACTCGTGTAATTGGAAGAACTTGAGGAGGAATGATTATTAGTTGGTTTTCATCAGTAGGTTCAAAAATGGTGTGAAAAGGCTTGGCACGATTACCATATTAAGTTGCACACATTCAAAGTAAATGACTTAGTATTGCGATATGATAGTAAGTTTGAAAAAATTTTGGGCAAATTCTGAATTCATTCGTTGGGACCATACATGGTTATGAAGGTCACAAATGGAGGCACAATCCAACTAGTCAAACTAAATGGCAACTGCTTGAAGCCCTACACGGGTGGGTCGGCTATCTAACTAGCCAGTCAAAGCACAGTATTCCCACTCCAAGGAGCTAGAAAAAGACGTGGGACTATAAACATATGTAGTAGATACTAGTACAGATGTAGAGAAACAATTCAGACACGGAGGTCTCAGACCAGAGGATGCAGCGGGCTCAGCAAGTAGTAGCTTAGTGCATTGCGGACATCAGTACCATTCGAGAAAAATTGGAGGGACTCCATGCCAAGACCACCACACTAACAGAGTGACTCAAGGGTGAGTCACGATGTTTGTATTGGGGGGTTGTTGGGCATGGAATCCCCCCACAACATGTTTTGGGGCTCAAAGCCCAAGTTTTGAGTTGATATTGTCTTAAAGCTCTGCAAATTATGGGTGGGAAATGTATGTTAGAGTCATAGGGCTATCCACCCTAGTCTTAAATGTAAGGTCAGCCTACCCATGGTCCATGGACCATGGGATTGTATAAATAGAGTGAGGCTCTAAGTTGTAAAGAGAGATCCAATCTAATATAGAATGGGCATGAAAGTTCTTAGAGATTAAGTCAAAGTGCAAAGTGTGTCTTGAGTCATAGATTAGGAACAAGGCTTTGCAGCTGAGTGCGCAGAGGCTTAGTAGAGTCCGCAGCTAGGTGCGCAGACCCCTACAGTTGACTGCACAGGGTGGATTTAAGTCTATAATCAGAGAAGAGATTAATAAAGAAAGGTTTTGTTACCAATTCTGTGTATTTGTTCTATGTTATTATATGTTTGATATCATTTTCGAATATAATGTTTCTTTACTATGCGCACTTGTATGAATTGTGAATATTGTTAAGTATAATTGAAATCATACAAATAAGCCAAGTTAATCAACTAATATCGGATTACTAGTAAGGACTTGGGTAATAACATTGTTCGACCCCCGAGTAGGGTTGTACGAAGGTAGCACCTCAGGCTACGAGGAACAGGTAATTGTGCATACGTCCACGCAGGGTCGAACTATGGACCACTTGAAACCATCAGACATCTCTAGGGTGTGGAAACCTGGTTTTAGCACCCTCTCATACTACTTTAGGTGAGACCTCAGTCCGTGCTCTGCGGACTGTTGTCGAAAGGGCTAGCAGTACTGGGATTTGTTTGGCTAAATCACCTTTGGACCAAGGTCAAGCCCCAGCAAGCCAACACCCCTATCTTATGTCTTCCTAGATTTTCCATCTCCATCTAATGAAGTTATTAGGGAGATTGTGTCACTGTCTACTCATCCCTTGAGGTATCTTCATCATCACTCTTCTTTTCTCCTTTAGGTTGATCAAGTGTATGGTTAGACTAAAACCCTATTTTCCTCTGGCAATGCAGGATGTTCCCAACTCCCTACTTTGTTTACACTCTCTCTTCTAAAGGTAACTTGGCCAACATATTAGCCACTATTCTTATCAATATTGCCATGGAACCAGGTGTCATGGAAAACATCTTGGTTGGGGGAGATTTTACTC
Source organism: Pinus taeda (assembly GCA_000404065.3). Taxonomy (NCBI): domain Eukaryota; kingdom Viridiplantae; phylum Streptophyta; class Pinopsida; order Pinales; family Pinaceae; genus Pinus; species Pinus taeda. Next base: position 311,028 of record APFE031186796.1, read on the forward strand.
ATGAAATCAATGTTTATACTACTCTCTTCAAAGAGTTTCATATTTTTTTCACTTGGTCCTATGAAGAAATTCCTGGCACAGATCCCTAGATTGTTCAACATGAGATTAAGACCCATCCTAGAGCCAATCCTATACATCAAAAACTCTCACCAGTAAACCCTCAAAAGGTAGCTTATATTAAAGCTAAAGTTCAAAAAATCTTAGATGTTGCTTTCATTTTTCCTGTACCCTTAACAGAGTGGGTTTCCAATTATGTTCTAGTTGATAAAAGTAAAATGATGATATGAGTTTGTGTTGGTTATCCCAAATTCAATCTGGGAAAGAATCATCTAACGCCATTTGTCACTCGAATCCTTAATGTGCATGCTAGTAATTCCATCTTTCAGTTTATGGATGGTCTTTCCTGCTATAACCAAATTGAGATCAAACCAGAAGACCATGACAATACTTCTTTTATCTACCCTTAGGGGATATTTTCCTATCATAAATTTTTTGTTAGCCTCAAAAACGTTTGTGCCACATTCTAGCAAATCGTGTCTTATGTCTTTCATGATATAAAACAAATCATTGAAGTTTATATCAATGAACTTACTGCTCGCTCTTTGCTTCGTGAGGATCATTCCACACACCTTTAAGACATTTTTCAATGATTTCATTACTACAAAACCTACCTTAATCCACATAAATGTGTTTTATGTGTATGATCTGGGAGACTACTAGGTTTCATTACCTCTAAAGAATGATTTTTTCTTGATCCCTGAATGGTTGAGGCCATCATCATCTTGCTTCCTCCACCCATGGTCCAACAACTTTATAAAATACAAGGGAAAGCCAATTTCTTTCATAGGTTTGTTTCTTATTATTCCCAAATTACATAAGGATTCATGCATCTATTGAAAAAAGGAGTTCTCTTTATTTGGTACAATGAATCCAAATGTTCCTTTGGTTCTCTTAAATGAGGTTTGATATATGCACCTTTATTCTACACTCCTAATTTAAACCATGATTTCTCGTGATACCTCGCACCCTCGATGTCTTCCCCATTTATGGCTCTTTTCCAAGAGGATGAGATGTGCAAACAAAACCCCATATATTATCTTATCAAATGCGTTATTGGTTTTGAGATTTTATATTCTCGTGTTGAGAAGTTGGCCTTGGAAGTCATTGTTATTGTCCAATGATTGAGGCATTATACACTTTTTCAGAAGACCACAGTCATCACCGACTCCAACCCCATGAAACATATCCTTAGTCGTTAAATAATTGGGGGTAAATATTCTAAGTGGATTATTCTTCCTCAGGATTTTTATTTGGAGTTTTCCATTGCTAAATCTAAGAAATCTTTAATGTTCGTAGAGTTCCTTACTAAGTTTCCTCAGAGAAATGAGGAATTCATGGTGACATATCCTTTGCATGATAAACCCTTATTCCTCATTATCTCTTTTGACCATTAGTATGGATATGTTCTTCTATATCTCTAGACTTAACGTTTTGGTTGGGGCTCTTACATGATGACCGTCAACGCATATGCCACCATTCTTGACACTATGTTATTATCATTGATATCTTATATTGTCATGGTGTTAACACTTTATTACATAAATTCCTTACTCATGAAGAGTTTGAACAAGTCCTCAACGATTTCCACGATGGGGCATGTGGTGGTTATCTCTCCAGGCTTACCACTACTCAAAAGATCCTTCGCGCTGGGTACTTTTTTCCTTCACTCTTCAAAGGCTACATATCTTCCATCCAAAAGTCCCATCAATGTCAAATATTCTCTTGAAAAATGCATGTGCATCCTACCGCCTTACACCTTTTGGTTTCCCTCAGTCCCTTTGCATAATCAGTTATTGATTTTATGCAATGTAACCCCCCTTCTCACAGTCATCACTACATTGTTGTGGTTGTTGACTACTTTACCAAGTGGGATGAGGCTATGCTTAGATATAGAAAAGATGGCACTACAATGCTATCCTTGTTTAATCATGTCATAACAAGGTTTGGTGTGCCTAAATGGATTAAAATTGATCATGGTAAACAATTGCAAAATCATTTGATGCAAGAACTAGTTTCCAAGTTGGGTTTTCATCATGAACACTCAACTCCCTACTATCCTCAGGCTAACAGTCAAGTATAGTTTATGAATCACAACTTGAAAACTATGTTACGACAAATGGTAGGAAATCACAAGTCAAAATGGCATCTTATAGTCTTTTTTGCATTATGGGCATACCACACCTTAGTTAAGTCTGTTGGGAATAATACTGAGAGAGGGGGTGAATTAGTATTATGAAATCAATAGCCTTTTCTTTTCATAATCAGATTTATATGCGCTACTCTAGTGAAGGGAACTTGTGTGTGCACGCAACTTTTCTTAAGGAAACCATCGTATATCCAGTGAACTTATGATTCATTTAATTCATCATATGTTGATATTTAATTAGTGCATGAGTACCTTATTAACCATTCAATAGTAACCATGTGCAGTAATAACAGAGTAAACCATCACACATAAGCAACACACATGCACCAAGATTTGAGGTGGAAACCCAATGCGGGAGAAAAACTACCTGTTGTTGTCATCTCTATCTTCTTTTAATATAAGAAAAACCTGTTTACAATCTTATACTAGTGTAGAATCATACCAGTACGTAGGCACCCACTTGCAGAAGGATACAACCTTCTCTTGTTATCCAGCTACTAGTGGAAGGGAGCTAGAACCCCCTATCTCTTGTACTAGCCAATATGTATACTAGTACATAGGCACCGGCCTAGAGAAGATTCTGACATTCACTCGTTCTCTAGCTACTACTCGAAGGGAGCTCCAATTCTCTGGCTCTTGTATTGGCCGATATGTTTACCAATATGTAGGCAATGACCTACAGAAGGCTATAACCTTCTCTCTTCCTCCCGAGACCAGTTTCGTAAATTTCCAAACTAGATACTCTTGGTACAAAACAACATAATATGAAGGCCACCTTTCATACAATTTTCATACTAAACCCATTAGTAACATTGAAGCTCAAAATCAATCACCATTGCAATACAACCAATCAGTAAAACCCATCAACACTGAAGTAAATCACAATCAATCAATTTGAACAATTAGATCACTATCACTAGAACATACAGTTGATCCTAGAAATCTACATCAACAACCAGAATAAATTGCAACTTTAAACATCATATTTCATAATGTATACGCTACATCGAAGTGTCGAACCAACATGTATATGTACCTTCACCAAGGTGAACCAGTGTATAGATCTGCAAATACTAACTTAAAAATTCACAACTATTCCAGACTTCAGTCATACCCAGATCATAACATTTACAGAATAAAACATGCATTAGCATTCAAATCTATCCCATCCATTATCAAATCATATAATGATAAGTCATTTTAGGTCTTATGATCCTGATCCAACATTGTATACAAAGGTACACATGATATTTCAGATCATATCATTACCATAGTCCTTACAACATAAAATAAACTTCAAATAGAAGTATTCATGAAAAGCCCTTTCACTTGCACACTTGGCCCTATGATCTTCTCCTCCTTATATAATTAGATCCTTTGTCAATACCTCAGACCAAAACCATAGTTGTGTTATCGGTATTCTTTGATGGTATCAATATTATTTGTTGCACTCATTACCATGGGTCAATACCATGGTAGGTACCCCTGGTATTCATTACCGTTAATTTTCCATCCCATACGCACTTTTCCTTCTGTGAAATTTCCTGGATACATATACCCTCCTTTTATTTTGTGAACCCACTTGTATATGCTACTTGGACAAGGTTAACCAACATTTACTTCTTAAAAAATTCTCTTTCTTCAATCTCTGGAGTCTAATCTATAATCCCTTGTTGTTACCTCTGAATTGATCTATTGCACTGTCATACATCACTGAATCTTTTGGGAGTTTCCATCAAGGACAACACTTGTACCATAATACTAAAAATCTCCCTCTTTGGAATTGATGGCAACCATATATCAAATAACACCAAGATACTCTCCCCCTTTGACATCAAGGGCAAATGGTAGACCAAGATATTATCCCCCTTAGAGATGTACAATGTTGTCAATGCTCCCCCTAACCACATGCAGAGTCTGTAGAAATATTTTTCAAAAGAATAACATGGCTCTATAACTCAACTATGTGAGTATGATCTTCCTATCACCAATGACTCATACATACATCAATCGCCCAACCAAGTGGGGATATACCAAATTGTTCATACATGACTCAAAATTTGCAATTATTACATCATCCTTCCCATGCATAGTGGGGTTACAAATTACATCATAGGTATGCACATGACCTTTACATAAAATTATGTACATGACATTTATAACAAGGACCAGCAATCTAAACAAGACCATGATAGTCATCAGCAACTATCATACACCATATATGATATGCACCATAAGCATATGTCAACAGCATTAAGATCAACAACTTGTATATTTCCATGATTAAAAGAGTCATATGACTAAAAAAGATATGTGGATCAAGCAGTATATGTATCATCATGTACCAAGGTCTTCTATTATAATGTTGACAATACATTATTAGAATCATATGCTCCCACTGAACCTGTTCCAATTGTTCACTGTCAGATCTGATATTTGCATTTGTTAGTAAAAATGATCAAGATATCATCATAAACTAGTTATTCATCAAGTCATTAATAATTTATGAGGGCCAAAATCACTTCAACATATCATTAGTAGACTGTAATCATCATCAATCAGAATAGAAAAGATAATTGATAATTTTCTAAACCATATCAAACCCCTTTTCATGAGCCTGTCCCACTACTTCTTCATCAAAACAACATACACGACTGTGAAACTTCTAACTCACATATATACATGTGACTTGTCTTCATAATAACTGCGTATGAGAATTGGAACACTGAAGTTTCACACTTTCAGCTCCCACTGAGTCTATTATGTCAGTATACTAGGCTATGCCACATCTTTCTGACAACAATTCCTTCTTCTTTTATACCATGGAGTGTGATGATGTTTGTTCCCTTTAGTATGTTGTCCGAATTTTTCTCTTGCATTCTTTTGCTATATGCCCAAACTTGTTACAAGCCTAACATGTTATATGTTTCATATTCTTTCTATCAAAATCAATAACTTTGTGACCATACATATTGCAAGAAAATCATTATCCCTTAAAGTAGCTGGAAATTGATGATCTTTCTATGTGACGGTTATTAGGTTGAACCACTCTACTTCTGCATCTGGTTGCAACATGTCCAAAATTATGACATATAAAACATTCAACATTATTCATCAGAGGAAAGAACTGATTATCGCTTCCATAGTTAGGAGTAAATGATTTTCTTTGAATTATTTCTTTCCTTAGTTGTTGATGGGTTTGACCTCTTATCTCCTTGTTGAGAATTTCAAATTTTGCATTAGAGTTCCCTACCTCATCTTGTGAGCTAGATTCACCATCAAAAATTTCATGAAAACCAAGACTAGTCTTTATAAGAGGAAAACGCTAAACCTTGATGATTTCATCTAAATTTTTTGATCATTTAGCAAATGTAAGATTCAGAGTTTTTTCCTTCTCAAGTTCTTTTCTCATACTTATTACTCCACACTCTAGTTTTTCATTATGCTTGTCCTTTTTTGTAAGGTTCCACCTTACCAACCATCAATATTATACTAAAGTTGACTCAAAATGTGATTTAAGTTTAAAAATTTAATGCAAGGTTATATATATATATATATATTTGTTTTTATTGGTATTCTTTACACTACATACTAATTTCTACTAACTAACTAACCCATGGTAATATTAAACTTCTCATTAAGGCTACCGGGTCATGGTTCCTCAAGATCCAAAACTTACAACCATAAGTCTTAAAATCACATTTAAATGATAGAGTCTCTAGTGGGATAAATAATACCAATATTTACAAACAACAATTTCTAATAATCTAATTGTTCATTTTATTGCAATTAAGAGTGTTTAAGAGTGACTAATTTGATTTTTTTCTAGATAATATGCCTATGAATTCTTTGGTAAAACAAGGGAAGAAAAACAAGATAATTTAACTTCTAAAGGAGTGGTTTCCAATTATTATGAATTCATATGTGAGCTAACAATTACAACATTTCACCTAACCAATTTTCCTTCCATGGATTTTTAATTCAATGGAATGATCATGCTTATTCTTTGAGATATTTCTAGAAACACCTTGCTTGCAAATCCTATATTTACTTAGTCATTTTTATAGACAATTCGTAGATGTAATTAGCTACAACCATTGAAGCATTACTTCAAACAATTTGCAAGAAAGAAATGTACAGCCATTGAGGCATTTTGTCAAACACTTACAACCATAACCCTTAAGGCGATTTCACCAAAATTAACTAACATGAATATAATATTACATAATTTATTTTTCTTTGTTAGTAATGCCAAGAAGTGAATCTAATACATAAGTAGAACTTTCATCCATCTGGATTGCTACATTTACAAAATTTAGGCACATAATAACTATAAATATTTAAGTATTTTTACAAATAGCTCGCAGCGATGTAGCTACAACCATTGGGAAATTTGAACAATGGTTAGCAGTGACAAAAAAGCTACTAGCTATTAAACTATCAAACAAGCAGTCACAAGTTTATTAAACTATCAATGTATTAACCATTGATACTTTAAAATAATGATTCCAAGTTTATATAATAGATTGATTTCATGAAAAGAGATTACCAGGTAAATCACAACTACAAAAAAAAAGTAGCAAGACAAACCACCAGGTAGCAACAACAAATCTATAAAATATAGAAGTTTACAGAATTAGGTTCTGAAACTCTATTTTTTGAAATCAAAATTGGGGCGACGTGGCCATATGGTATAGATACCCTCTGAAGTTGAAATAAATCAAAACAAAAATGCCTATAAATGTGATTTTTTTAAACCACAACCCAAAACAAATTCGTACTATCTCATTTATCCCTTTTGTCAAACATATACTATGCAAACTTATCTACAGTTGTAAAAAGAGAAGGAAAGACCAAATTTATTTGGCTTTTCTAATGCAAGAGTCATGCCTTCTATTCAAAATGTTCAAAGGGTAATATTACATAAAATACAACCAACCACTGGCTAAACCTTTTAGCCCTAGGTAAAAGCCTCACCAAAATACAAATCCACCAACCAAGTCCTAAAGATCCAAACAATAGACTCGTAGTAACTCAAATCTTAAATAAACAATTCATAAAAGGTCAAAAGACCTGAACCCACCAACATGCACAATAAAAGACCCGGACCCACCGACATACACACTTTTCCTTGATCGTTGATTCTCCTCGCTTGATCCAACGGTGGAGGCTAATATCACATGAACTAAAAGCATGGAGAATTACCACATGATAAATGACATGGACCGATCAACATGCATGCTTTTCCTTGACCTTTGATTCTCCTTGCCTGATCCAACGATAGAGGATCATATCGCATGAGCCAAAAGCACAGAGAATTACCACACGGTGATGGCGGTATTCTCTCCCTGACCTTGGCCACGTGTTGCGTGGTGAGTGGAATTTCTCCCAACTCTGAAAAACTGCTCCCGGCTTTAAGGGCATGCGATATACCAGAAACCACCCCAAGGGTGGTATTGACACCATAGGAAGTAATGCGGGGATTTTGAGTCTGCTGAGAAAGCCTAGACGCTGGCCCCTTGCACCATCTCGTCTCCTCGGGCGTATGAACCAAAGGAAGATGAAAATCTTCTTACCATTCTTATTGTTCTCCATCCGTCCATCCTAGAAACACCATCTACCAAGCAACTTCCACCTAAGACTTCTGGGTTTGCACATACCTAGGTTGAGGAGGCAGATAGAGACCTGCATCCCAAATGTGACATCACTTCTGAAATAACACTTCATAATGAATCCAAATCAACTAGACCCCGTCTCTGTGGCTCTGTTTCGAAATAACATTCTATCCTCATCTGCTTCATCGAGACAATTCTCCCTCAATCTATTCTGAGACATCTCTTGCCAACTCAACTTGACCCTGCTTCTGGTACAGAGCACCCCTTGATTTGCTAGAATGTCTACCAATTTATTTGCCGTCTTTCGCACATGAGTATAACTCACGGTTTGTAAGCACAAAAGGTGAAACTGTGTCCTTTGAAAGACCTGAAGAAGCCTCCAGTGTCTTGAGACTTTTTCCAGCTCTATACCACAACAGATTCTCTTGACCAAGTTAATTATTAACTCAGAATCAGCTTCAATTATTATATTTTTGAGATTATCCTACTTTAGGATTTCTAAACATTGCTCAAGTGCCATTAATTATGCCATATTGTTTGTAGCTCTTCCCAAATGGCAATGAAAAATAAAAAGGATGCAACCATTTTCATCCCTTAGCACCCCTCCAAAACTAGCAATTCCCAGGTTGCCTTTTGAGGCCCCATCGGTGTTGCATTTCAAAAAACCCTGAGGGGGAGGATGCCAATAATTAGGCTTATTATCTAGTTTCTTCACCTTCCTGTCCATGCCCTAGGTATAAGCCCTTGCATACCCAACTGAAGAAGTATATTCATTTCAGCTTTTGAAGGTGGATTCTTTGGGGACGTTCGCACTAAAGTACCTACTATCTCCTTAAGTTGTCTGAAGATCTACTTAATAATGCATTGGGAGGAACGTTTTTCATTTTTGAACATTTTGTTGTTCCTTTATTTCCAGACATTCCATATTATGAAGCTTGGAGTTAAAGCCCAAGCTAAGCGAAGAAATTCATAATGAAAGAATTTTCGTCTCCAGTTATTAAGGGTATTGATAATGCTTCCTTTGTCCCTATCCATATGTTGGAAAATTGTGGCAAAAATATCCCACAACCTAGAGATGAAAATGCAATTGTTGAGAAGGTGCTCCATTGTTTCCTATTGGGCTTCATAGCACTGGCATCTGGAAGGTCCCAAAACACCCATCTTCTGAATGTTTTCCCAAGTCATAATTTTCTTATGATGTACCAGCCAGATGAAGAGTTTGATTTTCATCCATCCTTGATGCCTCCATAGGTTTTGCCAAACCCTGTCTAGTTTATTGGAATCTAGCTCAAGGATTATGTGATTTTCCTCCTTAATATTGAAGGTACCTTCATTATTTTTGCCCCATCTAAGTTGGTCATGCCCCTCTGAAACTAGAATTTTCCTTTGGTCCAACATTGTCAGAAGTGCATCAGCTTTTGCTTTCAAGTGGCTATCATCCATGTATTCTATATTCTTCTAGGTTGTCCATTTTCCTTCACTATTGGTTTGATCGCAAAAATATTTTACCCTAAGTAACCCTTTGGTATCAGTTTCTTTCTTGAGGTCCAAAAAGTCCTCTCTTAATAGTGTAGGTTCTTGTTTCCATTTATCCTCCCAAAACAAAGCAAGATCTCCCTCTTTGATTTCCCACAAGCTATTTTTTTGCACTAATCCTCTATTATCTCAGGCTTTATTCCAAATGTAGGAGCCTTTTATGATGCCATTCATCCTTATGTGATCATTATCTTGCCAAATGCTGGCATATTTTTCTTTCCAAATACGAGGGCATTGAGCCTTTGGATCTTTTACCCAATGCCACCATAATTTTTCCCCTAAAAGTCTGCTTAGTACTTCTAGATCATCCAATCCAAGACTCCCATGGTTTTTAGGTTTGCAAATCTTATCCTAGGCTACGAAGGTCAATTTCTTTCTCTCCTCCCCCTTACCCCAGAGAAAGTCTCTTTGAATGATTCTAAGTTGTTGCAAAACTCCTTTTCAAGCTAGAAGGGCTGAAAGCATGAAGATGGGGATTGATTGAAGTACAGCTTTTGTAAGAAATAACTGGTCTGCCAAGTGTAAGGATCTAATAGTCCATTTCTGGGTTTTATTCTGCATCTTATTAATCACTGGCTCCCAGATACTTTTGTGTAAAGGTTTATCAGTTAGAGGAACTCCCAAGTATTTGGAAGGAAGGACATCCCTTTGAAAGTCCAAAATTATGGAGATATTCCTCTAGATAGTGATATTAGTATTAAAGAAACAAATCTTAGATTTGGATATATTTACCTCCATACCTGTAGCCATGGCAACGTCACACAGGATTTGTTTACAAGCTAGCGCTTCTTTGACTGTGGGGATACCCTGCAACATAGTGTCATCAACAAATTGTTGATGGGTCAAATCTTGTCCAGTCTTAGAGAGTTGGAGACCCTTGATGTTACCCACTTCTTTAACATGCTTTATACACTGACCAAGTCCTTCCATCATGAGGATAAAGAGAAAGGGAGAGAGTGGATCTCCCTCCCTAAGGCCTCCTAAAGGAGTAAAAGTCTTGGAAGGAGAACCATTAACTAGAATTGAAAAGCTAAAAGAAGTTACCAGGGCCATAACCCATCTTACCCAGTTATGATCAAATCCAAAGGTTAGAAGGACGTTCCTGATATAGGTCCAATTCAACTTATCATAAGCCTTGGCTAGGTCCAATTGCATAATCATTCCCACCTTCCTATTGCTTAACAATGAATGAACCACCTCATGCACTTGAATGATGTTATTGAGAATTTGTCTACCCTCCACAAAACCTAATTGCTCCACAAAAACTAGAGTAGGAAGAAGGGGTTTGAGTCTATTAGCAATAACTTTGGATATTGTCTTGTACACCACATTGCATAAAGCTATAGGTCTAAATCTCTTTGGAGTCTGAGAATTGTCCTATTTGGGGATCAAAGAGATGAAGTATTGAGCACCTTCAAAATGGTTCTATTCATCCTGGTCCTGTTTCTCTACACCAAGAGAACTTCTCAGAGCTCACAGATTTTGTCAATGCATCTGCAGTATTCTTCAAAGTGTCCACCTTTACCAAAAACACCTTTTTGTCTTCTATCATATCCCTCACAAAATGATACTAAACATAAATGTGCTTTGTCTTTAAATGATATGCAAGGTTCTTTGTCAGGAAAATTGCACTTTGGTTGTCACGATCTATCCTTATAGCTCCCTGTACTAACCCCATACTTGAACACAATCTCTACAACCAAACTTCTTCCTTGCTTGCATGAGTGGCTATCATGTATTCTATCTCTGGAGTTGATAGTGTGACTACAGATTGTTTCTTACTCATCCAACTGACTGCACCTCCAAATAGGTTAAACACATACCCACTTCTAGATCTTCTCTGATCCAGATCTCTAGCCCAGTCTGCATCAACAAAGCCATGAATATCCAACACTCTGTCCAATCCTGGTCTTCCTTGGTAGCACAAACCATAATCATTAGTGCCACGCAAATACCTGAAAACCCGCTTCACTATTGTCCAGTGCTCCTTCCCTGGTTTTGACATAAACCTGCTCAATACTCCCACTACATGTGCAATGTCTGATCTAGTAAAGACCATTGCATACATCAGGCTACCGACTGCACTTGCATATGGAACATGGGACATGTCCTCTTCCTCTTCTTGTGTCTTGGGACACTGCTCAACAAATAATTTTACACTTATAGGAATAGGAACCTTCACTGATTTACTATCCTGCATATTAAATCTCAGCAATATTGTCCCAACATACTTCCTTTGGCTTAACCAGAGCTTCCTCTTTTCCTGATCTCTTTTAATTTCCATGCCCAAAATATAGTTTGTAGCACCAATATCTTTCATGTCGAATTCGGAGGACAATTGGGTCTTCAAATCCTGGATAATTTCTTTGTCATTTCCAATCAGAAACATATCATCCACATACAATACCAAATAAATAACACAGTCACCAATTAATTTAAAATACACATAGTGATCTACTTTGCTTCTGGTGAAGCCAAGTCCCCTTATATATGTATCAAATTTATGATACCACATCCTTGGTGACTGTTTTAACCCATACAGAGACTTCTTTAATTGCATACCAGTTCTTTCTTACCCTTCACCGTAAAGCCTTTAGGTTGCTTCATGTAGATTTCTTCTTCCAGATCCTCGTGAAGAAATGTTGTCTTCACATTCATCTATTCTACCTCAAAATCAAAAGCAACAACAACGAATAAAAGTAATATAATAGAGGTTGCCTTGGCAATAGGAGAAAAAATATCACCAAAATCAATTCCCGGCACCTGGGAATAACCTTTTGCTACCAACTGAGCTTTATATTTCTCCACCTTTCCTTCTACATTTGTCTTCTTCCTGAACAAACATTTGCTGCCAATGGGTTTCCTTCCAGCTGGCAACTCCACCAGATCCCAAGCCTCATTTTTGTGTAAAGATGCCATTCCATCAACCATGGCCTCTTTCCAGAGTTTTCCATCCTATAAATCTACTGCTTCCTTCACATTTCTTGGATCATCATCAATAATAGATAAAGAAAAATTTGAATAGAAAGAAAATGGACTATACCTTTTTGTCTGCCTTCTTTCTCGAACTGATATTCTCACACATGGAGTTTGTGGCTCTTCATCTTTCGATTCCTCCTCTATTGTAGATTCTGATTCTTCCTCTTTTAGCTCAAACTCTATCTTCTCATGTTCTTTTGGTTGGACTTCATGTTTAATAACATCTTTCACCTCTCTGAACATCACATCTCGGTTGTACACAAACTTCCTTGTTACTGGGTTCCAAAGCTTATAACCCTTTAAACCATCCTTATACCCAATAAAGATGCACTTTTCAGATTTACTAT
>APFE031186796.1:325609-369724 GCA_000404065.3 Pinus taeda
GAGCCTTAAATTCTTTAAACCTGTCAAAGACTTCAGATTTCTTCTTAAGGAAATATATCCATGTATTCCTTGAGAAGTCATCTATAAATGATACATAGTACACAGACTTACCCAGTGATGGAACTTTCACAGGTCCAAACACATCCCTGTGCACAAGCTCTAATATTTGTTTCGTCCTCTTACCACCAGAGGGGAAACTCACCCGATTCTGCTTCCCATATACACAATTTTCACAGAACTCAAAATCCAGAGAGCTATTACTCATACCTTCTACCATACCTTTACCATGAAGTATTCGAAGGCCCTTCTCTCCAATATGTCCAAGCCTTTGATGCCACAACATGGTCTTCTCTCCAGAGAGCACTAGATTTTCTGCTGCATTTTCAGGAACCATAGAACTATTGCACCCATCAACAACAGTGCTACCTTGCAGCTTGTACAGAGTTCCAATACGAACTCCCTGCATCAATACCATTGCTCCTCGAACCATCTTGCAGGTATCCTTCTCGAACACTGTCTTTACACCTGCATCATCCAACTTGCTTACAGAAACCAGATTTCTGGCCAACGCAGGAATATGCAGAACACCCGGAAGGGTTCTAACCCTTCCACCTTGCAACTTCAACTTTACTTTTCCGCGACCAATGATTCTAGCCTTCCTATCATCTCCTAAGAAGACATCACCACCATCGTATTTATCATACTCGCAGAACCACTCTCTATGGGGAGTGAAGTGAAAGGATGCACCTGAGTCAATCAACCATGCCTCATGATCTACATGTGTACTTGAAGAAGCCAAGTACACATCCCCACCTTCATCTGAGGTGGCTTTTGCCTCTGTAGAAGGATCATCATCAGATCCCTTTCCTTTATCAGGAGCTTTAGATTTCAGTCCCTTTTGTAGTGCCATTCCTTTCCGCATTTCTAGTACACCACATTTACAGGTTTTCCTGTATATTTATATCTCCCTCTAGATTTAGACTCCCACTTGATGAATTTTTTTGTTTCTATTCTGGGATCGTCCTAGTACAGAGAAGGCATCACCATTCTGGCTCTCCATATTTTTCTGTCTCATCTCCTCCATCAGCAAGGATGAGACTATTTCATCAAACTACAAGGCAATTGCATTGCTACCTATTGCAATAACCAGACTATCCCATGAATCTGGTAGAGAACACAACAAACTGATGCACTTATCTTCATCTGAAATTTTAATATCTACAGATGCTAACTGACTTACCACAGTATTAAATGCGTTCAGATGCTTTGTCACTGAGTCTCCATCATTCATCCTCAGGTTATACAACTTTTTCTGTAGGAACAATTTATTCAGCAGAGACTAAGATTGGTACAAAGTCCCTAACTTGTCCCACAAAGCCTTTGTCGTAGCTTCCCCTGATACATTCAACAATACTGAATATGAGACACAAAATCGTATTGTGCTCTTTGCCTTCTATTCCAACTTCTTCCATTCTTCATCGGACACTCTCGTTGGTTTAGTGCCCGGATCTACCGTGATCCACTGAGCTTTATCCACCAACAGATCCTCCATCTCGAGTTTCCACAACTCAAAATTTTGACCATTAAATTTCTTGATCTCTATCTTTCCACTGCTCGCCATCTTCTTTCACCACCAAAATCGATCTCACGAATATCCCACTGAACAGGGTCTACCACAGGCTCGAGCAAAACCCCTCAGCAACAAAGGTGTCCCCTTGAAGCCAAAACAACTCTGATTCCAAATGTAGGTTTTAACCCCATATAGAAATTACCTGCATACGAATTCTAAAACCTAGAAAATAAAAAATGTGAGAGCATAACACATACAACACATATACATAGAGATTTCCCCTGGATCCCAAAACTGGGACTACCAGCTTGATTTTTTTCATTATGTTCCTTTCAATGTTACAATACCTAGTTATACACACCAAAGCATCCAATACCATGGACTGACAACCATCACGTCTAAAACCATGGACCAAAAAACCATAGGTAGGTTCGCCCAACCTAATATAAGGTCAGAAAAAAATTCCTGGGGCGTTACCCCGAACCCCGAAGAGGGGGGTCACCCGCCCCCCTCAAACCCCCCATTGTGCAATCGGTGCAACGAAGGTGGGGCTCCACCCCCCCCGCCCTTCTAACCCCCCAGTTCACTACCTAGGTTAGTCGTGGAAAGAATATAACACAACCCAACAGGAAGAAATTCTTTTCTTTCCGAGATGGATTTAGTAGGTACAATCAAATCCAAATTTGTCTAGAAGACCAATATAAGACCACTTTCACCTATGCATGGGATTCTTTTTCCTATAGAGTCCTTCCTTTCGTCTAGTGCAATGCTCCTACCACTTTCAAGAGAGCAGTTCTAAGTATTTTTGCCAAATTAGTTCATGATGCTGTGGAGACCTACATGGATGATTTACACCTTATGGATGTGATTTCGAAGAGGCCCTGACTAACTTAGGAAAATTATTATGCAAATGCATTGAGATGAACCTATCCCTCATTCCAGAAAAATGTGAATTCTTAATGACTGAAGGGACTGTGTTAGGTCACTCAATATCTCAGCAAGGACTGCAAGTGGACCCAAACTAAGTAGCAATCATTCTTCCACAAAAGTAGAGAGATGTTAGGAGTTTCTTAGGGCCAGCTGGATATTACAAAAGATTCATAAAAGGCTTCAGCAAGCTAGCCTTTCATTTTTTTGGATTATTGGCCAAAGATTCTAAATTTATATGGTCAAAGAGTTTATAAGAGGCCTTGGACATTTTAAAGGAAAAGGTAACCACTGCACCAATCCTTAGAGGCCCAAACTAGGCCCTCCCTTTTCACATTCATGCTGCTACCTCACATAAATCCATAGGAGCAACCTTAGGATAGGTAGAAGAGAAATTGCCTTATGCCATCTGCTTTACCAGTAAAAACCTATGAAAGGCTGAACTAAGTTATACTGTAACAGAAAAATAACTCCTGGATGGTGTGCATTCATTGAACAAGTTTAGGCATTACATTACAGGCTATCAGACATTTGTGCATATTGATCATGCTACAATTAAATATTTAATGAACAAACCAGATGTAAATGTTAGAATCATCAGATGGTTACTTTTATTGCAATAGTTTGATTTAACTATTGTTGATAAGCCTGGTAAAGAAAATGTTGTTGCTAACTTTCTATTTAGAATGAATCTGCCTACAGGTGAAGAAGGAATGGTGGGTGATGAGTTCCCAAATGAGCATTGGTTTTCTATCTCAGTGCTATCCCCATGGTTTGCTGATACAGTAAACTATCTGGTGTCAGCACAGTTCCCACCAAACCTGCCCTCTAGAGACAAAAGTAAGATGATCAATAAAAGTGCCCCCTTCACTTGGATTGGGGGAAAACTGTTTAAACTTGGCCCAGATCAAATCTTGAGAAGATGTGCAAGGGAAGAGGAGGTCTTTGACATCCTTTTGACCTGTCATGATGGGCCTTGTGGAGGTCACTTTGCAGCAAAAAGGATAACATTCAAGGTCCTGCAAGCAGGCTATTATTGGCCTACTCTTCATCAGGATGTGAAGAAATATGTTAATCAATGTGATTGGTGCTAGAGAATGGGAAAGCCGAATCCAAGGGATGAAATTCCCCTACAGCCTCAAGTGACTTTCGAGCCATTTGACAAGTGGGGCATTGACTTCATTGGGCCTATCAACTATCCTTCAAAGAAAAACAACACATCATTTTGTTCACTAATTATTTGACTAAGTGGGTAGAAACCAAAGCAATCAAGGTAGCAACAGAAGAAAAGGTGGTTAAGTTCCTAAGGGAGAACATATTCTACAAATTTGGGTACCCTAAAGAGCTAGTCATAGACCAAGGCAGCCAGTTCACCTCCAGTGCCTCCAGCATGATCGAATAACTGTTCAAGCATCACAATATCAAACATAGGACCTCAACTCCTTATCATTCAAAAGATAATGGGAAAGTGGAGGTGACCAATAGAGAACTAGAGAACATCTTGACCAAGGTAGTGAACAACAATAGAAAGGACTGGGCTGAGAGACTAGTTGAGGCCACCTAGGCCTATAATACAACATGGAAGACCACAATTGGGTTTACACCCTATGAGTTGGTCTATAAAACAATGAGGATGGCAGCCCAACTAGATCTAGATCTCAGTCATGCACAGAGAGAAAGGATGTTCCATTTGAATGGCCTAGATGAATTCAGAATGCAGGCCTCCTTCACACAGAGGTAGTTCAGCTTCAAAGGAATATTTGGCATGACAAGCACTTTAAGGAGAAGTTGTTTGAATAAGGAGACTAGGCCTTATTATATGATTCAAGGTACAAAGACTTCAAGGGAAAGCTAAAAACAAGATGGCTTGGACCATATGTGGTGGAAAGCTGCCATGACAATGGTTCAGTGGGAATTACGACTATAGATGAAGAAGCCATTCAATTGCTAGTTAATGCACACAAATTGAAATTATACAAGAGGCCTTCATCAAAACAAGAGTTCATTGACAACATCAATAAGACAGTGATGGTGGTGGAGCAAGTTTCAACTCTTCCTTCATTAGGTCACTGAAAAAAAAAATTAAACAGAATAAGGATTCAGGTGAAAACCTCCATGAGGCGCCTGAGACCCATATTTGGGTTGAAAACCTCCATGAGGTGGCCCAAGGATGAGAAAAATAAAGGAAAAGAAGATCCCTAGGTGAAAACCTTCCTTGAGGCACCCAGGGAAGATACCTAGGGTGATAACCTCTCTGAGGCAGCCTAGGTGTTTTTAAAAAATATATATAATAATAAATACAAAAAATAGAATTGTTGTTTGTAGGAGGATGAGAAAGACAATCAAGGAGAAAAGAGAAGATCCAAAGGGGGGCCTACCTCACATATGTTCATCTCTCCCACTCCTTATAATGCATCCCTCCATAAATTCCATTGTTTTTCACTTCACTACTTTAATTAAAAAGAAGATTGTTTTTTCCACAGCATCACCTCATCCATTACCATCATTCCTACCATCACACACACTCCTAATCCCTTTGTACGTGCAACAAAATCTGATCTACAGTCACAAACATCATCAACAAACAACAGAAGAGGAAGAAAGATGACCATACAGTAGTAGCGGCATCTACAAGAAACCATTAGCAGACAATAGAGGAGGAAGAAGAATGACCATCAGCAGCACCTCTGATCTTTGACACTTGCAGCATGGCATTAAGGCCACAGGTAAGTATCCTACTCACTCACTCATCTGCAGCATATGATAAAAAGTTGTAAAGGTTAAGAGGTAGCTGGTTTGTAAGTAAAAAGGTTGCCAGTTTCCTCTATAAAAAAAAAAGGCTATGCCCTCCAAAACCTCAGGATCCCTATAACATGGATAGTCGTCAATGACTTACCAGCAAAGGATGATATCAAAACCTTCATCCATGATGTTAGTCCTTCTGTTAGTAAGGAGGAGACAAAACAACAAAAAGTAGATACAGAGCTAGATGGGGAGGAGATGGATATGAAAGGAACTAATACAAAGGTACATGATGAAGGAGAACATAGAGAAACATGATGCTGAAACAAAAGAGAAAGAAGGTGACAAAAAAATAAAAATAAAGAGAAACAAGAAACAAAAGAGATAAGTGGCCTCAAGGACAGATAAGCAGTTCAAAAATAAAACCCCATGGCCCTAATCAGCATCTAATTGCAAGTAATCCTCAGCTAACACTTAGATATCTTGTTGTCCAAGGGCAAGAAAGTACACATTATGAGGATCTATTTAGGCTGCTAAAGAAATGATAATATACATGCCTACTAAAACAGATAACACACTGCCACATAGCTTGAATATTAAAGAATATCAGTGGGGAAAAGGAGAAAGGAAACCAGACTTCTATAAACAAGAAGAAAATACCACAGCAGAAGCATGAGATGTGAGAGAGGCTACTACAGCCACTATGTTTCTTAGAGGATGAGCAAACACTTTCAGTAGGGGGTGATGATAAGTCTCATCAATGAGTAATTATATGGGCCTTAATTGGCCTTAATTCACCTCCTACCTTAGTCAAACCAACTATTCTCACAACTTATTGCATACTTTTGATTATATTTTTCTTATGAGTGGAGTTAGAGTTGGATATTTTTTTTTGTGGTCTAATGTGCATGTAATGCAAGAATAAAGGATAAAATGAAAGGAAATGTAGGGATAAAAGGTAAAAGTAAAGAACGATGGTAAAAGACCTTGGTAAAAGCTCAAATGGGACAAGGGAGAGGAATTACAGGAGGTAAACGCTCCTCATTTACTGTCCATCCATTCGAATATCCCTCCATCACCTGAAAGTATGAACAACCAAATCTAAAGTACTAAAAGATAGCCAAGAAAGTGGAAGTACAAGCAACCTCCCTACAAGAAGGTAGCTAAGCTAGTGAAAGTGAAAGGACTAGTTACCATTAAGTTGGGAGTTGTACCTCCCTAATTTTGAGGGAATTTGTTAAGACTTCAGATGTATAAATAGAGAGGCTCATGACCTTAGTTTTTTTATTCAACTAATTAGTCAGCTAGGCAGTCTCTAGTCAGTCAGTTAGCAAGTATTCAAACCTTTTGACTTGTAACAATTTGATGTAATACAATGTTCTTTGATAATGAAGATGAGTTTTTATTTGAGCCAGTGCTGAGTTAAATCAGAGGGCTGAAGCTCTTGGGTTAGGGCCCACCCCTAGCAACCAAAGCACCTCTTTCTTGTATTATATTCTAGCATAGAATCCTACTTTCTGTTCATTAACTCAAGCAGTTCATTTCCATTACAGCAGTAGCATTGATGCATGGTTTGATTGTTCATTTGGTTAAATAGATGCATTTTCATTACAGTGGTTCAGCACTGATTTCTGGTTTCCTAATCATTGACTTAAGTAGCTTCTTGTTTCCTGTCCATTTTCTTGAATAGTTGTAGTCCATTACAATAGGGTAGAACAGAGTAGTTGTGTTTCAATTTGTTCCATTTATGATTTCATTTAACCAGTAGGTTGGCAAAGAAAAGATCCATCAGGATGCTCATAGGTGTCTCGGCCTCATCTCCTCCCTCTAGGACCATGATGTGAGGAAGAAACCCTATAGCAACCCCAAAAATATAGGGTTTTGGTTTTCATAAGGTTTTTCATTTAATGCAATCATGTGGTTCATCAGATCATTGCTTGGTTCGTTTCATGATCATTCACTCATTTCCTGGTTATCTGTCACTTCACCCTCTACCTAAGACCTCACTCATACTGTCATTCTCCTTTGGCCCGAAACACTTGCACAGGATCTGATAATTCATGTTTGAATAGTTTTACTGGTAAAATGCCTTTCACAAGCCAAATCGTCCAATCACCGCTAAAATCCACTTTTCACGTTTGACATTTTTTCCTTTAAATCCCCATCGTTGATCTGCCTTGTTATATCCGAAGGCTATCGCATACTCTCTCACCAAACTGCTCAGTTACATCTCTGTCATAGATCTACCTTTCCAGATTCGATGGCCCTCATGCCATATCACATGGATATACTTCCAACCATTATCGGGCTGAGAGCACACAATATGGGTGGTTTCCCCGTGCTACATGTCAATCGGGGAGGCTATTTGTGTGAGTTATCAAAATACCATTTACGGCTTTGAGGATGTGTGAGATACATCTTACCACCCTCCAAACTTGCTCATAATTTCCACACGTTTCTTTTCACGCTACAATCTCCACCGTCGATCTGCCCTACCATATCTGACGATTTTTGCATCACCCAATTGCTTTATTGCCCTAGACTCTCCACCATCGATCTGTCTCTTGATCTGACAGTTGCCACTTCACCCAATCACCAACTAGCTTGGCCCATCCCCATCGTTCATCTACCGATCACCTCTGCGATATAATCGTGGTCGTCCATCTTGTTAGTCCACCATGTCTGCCCATTTTCCTACGTACCCTCCTCTGATCTGATCTCAGTCATTCATTTGCCTTCCACCCACCTAATCCAATGATCCTCATGCACTTTTGCTCCCTCACATCCTCTTTTCGCCATTTTGAGCTTCGACTGCTCTTCCACCTAAGTACAGACTTAGCCTAGTTTCTATTTCTCACCCCTTAGTCTAGTTTTGTTGCTTTACTCCTGCAACTTAGGTAGTTAGAATTAGATTAGTGTTTCTTAGCAATTCTGCTTAGTCTAGTTGTTTTCATGATTAATTAGGTTATGGTGATTTAGGTTTGCATGTTGTTTTCTTCATTTCTACAGTATATTAGTTCTCTCCTAGACTAGGTTTGCTCTCCTTCCATCAAAATCAAGCTTCTTCTGGCCCTATAGAAGTCTAGCTTGGAACCCCTGGGGTCTCTTTCAAGATAAGCCATGACAACAGGCAGTACCTTCACTTCTACTTGTGTATATAGCACAGTCACCTCCAAGTTTGTATGAACCTTGGGTTGATAAGTAAAGCTAGTAGCCCCGGGAGTTGTAGCATTCTTGCTACAATACCTAGCCTCATCAATATTGATCAACATTATTCTAGGACCTACTGTATTTTCTGTAGCAGAAGTTGAACCCTAAGGGGTCATCTCCAAGCCCAAAGTATCAAGCTATGCATTAGTTGTGACATCCTTAGCATAAGGTTTTGGGTCTCAATTCGTAAGATAGGACTGGGATTGGGCATTGAATTCAACATTGTTCATTATGACTTTAGGAAGACCCATCACATGTTTGAGATGGGAAATTATTCTTTAATAAATAGGTTGGTTAAGAAGTTTCAAAAATAAAACTATATGAAAATTTACTATCATCTTTTTATTTACAATTTCTAGTTGAATCTCTTCACATCAATCATTAAAGATTTACCTCTTTCCATATCTTGATTTGGATGAGATTTATAAGTATCTATCTATTCTAGATACAATAGAATATTTGTAACAAGTGGATGATTTTGAGCCAAATAAGTCAAAGTTTCCAACACATTACGTGATACCAAAGGTGGGACTCTGTTGTGGCCAGCAACAACCCCCCTTCTTATTTAGTATTATTACTAATACTAAATAAGTGGGGGCCCTTAGTCAAAATATTTGAAAATCAATTTGTGCTTGTATTTCCTTTTTTAATAAAATTTACCATCATAAATTTAGGAAAATACCCTTGAAAATCCAAAAAAGCTTAAGTTTTATGATAAGGTAAGATAAAATCACTCCTTAAGAAATATCGCATCGCAAAAAGGATAATGGATACCTCCTTAGAAGCGGAATTCTAAGATTATGAGATCGCGATGCGAAACTTCATCGCATCGCATGCATCAAATATCACTTACACTGAAAAACCTCAAATTGCTGATATTCGATGGTGCATATCGCAAATCGCATTTCGCGGAAAACACATTAATGGATGATTTTCATATACTACTCTCCAACAATATTGCGATATTGCAATGTTGTGATAGAGCGATAGAGCAATATTGTGATGTTGCGATAGAGCGATATTGTGATGTTGCGATCTGCGACAAAGCAATCTGCAATATTGCGAAGCAAATCACAAAATCGCCTCATCGCAGATCTTTCGGGCTCGTTGTTCGAAAAAGTATTTTCCATAAACCAAGACCTAGTTATGCACTTTAATGCTAATTAATGAGTTAATTTCCAATCATTAATGAAATATGGTTTCGTGCTTATCAAAGAGCCATTTCACATAAGGTGGTATATTTTATATGTCTTCAGCATTTAAAGCTTTCCTGTCACCTTTCCTTATCATTATTCTCACCTCACTTGTAAACTGCAGGAACAAAGAACAGAGAAATATACAAAGTAGTAATTAGGATATTATGGGAAAGAAAGGCAAAGCTCCAAGCTCTGAAGACAAAGAAATGATGCCCTTGTATACAGACACCACCTATAATAGAGACCCTGGTATTACTACCTAGGAAGGCATGTACAGTTTACTTGAGGAAGAGAATCCCAAAGTGATGGAGGTTACAGTGACTGCAGGCTCACATGGGTCTTTTGAGGCATCCATTATAAAGCTAGCTTGTTCGCTCTTACACTGGATAGTGGCGAGGCACAAAATTCGTCCCTACATAGACATGGTTAAATGGGTACTGAACAGCGTTGACATCAAAAATTGATAATTTAAGACTCAAGGTCAAGGACTTATTGGCTCATTCACTCCACAAATTTTGAAGCTCATGTACCATTTACCAGAGCCACGGGCGACTTACAACAAACAGTTCATAGAGAAGTTTGCTAAAGAAAATGAAGACCTAGCAGAATTCACCAAAGACTGGTCAAGGAGAAACGAAACACTAAAAAGGGATCAACATGGTATGTATAGTACTGGTTCTCTCACTTCCCCGTATTACTTTGCTACTGCTATGCTCTGTAGACTTTTTGGGAAGCCATACATTAACAAATTTTCATCTGAATGGCTACCATTATTGGACGCTGTCGTTAATGCTACTGTTATGGATTGGGCTAATATTGTCTGACAACTTAGCCACATCCATTTTAAATTACTGATCTAAAAGAACTGTTTCTCAAAGAATTTATCCCCCTTTCTACTTATCGGCATATGTGATGGATGCAATATGTTATGTTTCCAAGTTTCCTTTAATGGTTTGGAAATGGATGAATCAAGACCCCTTACCCATCCATATTTATCATAAAGAATTGTGGGATTCTAAGTTCACTCTGTTTTTCTACAAGATTTATCATGGAATCATGTTGCACCTGTACAAAATGTTGTATGATAAAGATGTTCCAAGGTTTTCTCCCGAAGCAGAGGTAGATATACTCCCTGTCGCGAGATGGTTCGAAGAAGAACTATTTACATATGTCAAGGTATTCGGAAGTCTTGCTCCCCCTCATGTCTTACCTTTATATGTTCTCGATAAACTCATGGCATGAGAAATTGCTTATCAAACCTCCGGAGAAGGAGGTTTGACTAAAGATTTGAAGGACAGAAAAAAGGCTATTTGGCCATAATTTCCTGTGGCCTGTGGGGCCTTTTCACTATTTGATGTAGGCCATGCATTCAAAGAAGTAAACAACATAACATGTCTACGATTGTTCAAATTTCCAGGGAGACCATTTGACCCTTATGATATCACTAAGAATTTCACTACTACAGTCAAAATAAAGGTGTTTTCTAAAGAAGATGATCTTTTTTATGACATTTTCCAAGAGAAAGGTATGCTTAAAGAAGTTCTGCATTTGGCTCAAATGCGATTCCCTCTAGTAGAATTTCAAGAGTTCAAGATATACAGCGAAAGAAGGTTAGCTAATATCCCGTTGGAAAAATTACACTTGGAAACCATAAGGGAACCAACTCTGAGTATTAGTCTCAATGGAAGTTTAGGCATAGACAGATCTAAATCTAAGTTTGAGAAAGAAACATCAGAACATTCTAAGAGATCCGAAAGTGACCATGATAAAAGCGAAGGGTCAGTAAGGGATACTGCCCAGTCAAAGGAACTCCCACAGCAACAGGTTTTGACCTCTCCACAGCTAAATCCTCCCCCTCTCATCGTCCAGCCACCATCAGTCAGAACCGAGCTAGTTAAAGAATGGGAGACATTCAATGATTTAATCAATATCGAAGGACAAAGCACAAAAACACCTGTGAGTAATGTACAAGCAACAAAAGATATAGTCACAAGTACAATTAGCAATGTCTCAGAAATGGAACATATTCCCATTACCCCATCTTCTAAACTTATGCTCAAAATAGAGGAGATTCCTCCTCTTGATGTATTTTATAGTCCACAACACAAGGCAATAATGAGAAGACAAAGAAAGAAAAGAAAATTGGAAAATGTGCTCTCTCATGATGCAGAGCAATTAGACATCCTATGGCAAGATCCTACCACTGATCCCACTGAAAATCTCACCAAATTATCTCAGATCGCAGGAGCATATGCCTCTGGATTATTGATAAAGCATCTGAGGTACAACAACTACTGAAAGAGAAGGAAGATCAAATACAGGTTTTGCAGCAACAGCTGCAACAAGCCAACACCAACAACGAAGCACAGAAACAGCTTGAAAGATTACAGTAGGACTTTCAATAGATGCAAATAGGCTACCAGAACAATTTGGCTGAAAGAGAAAAACAGTTACAGGATATGCAAGAGATGCACAAGGATGATCCTAAGCTTATAGAATTCATCACAAAATCCATTTCCTTAAATGATCAATTACTGCAGCAACAGGAAGCATTCTGCCAAAGAATAACACAGTGGAACTCTTATTGCGAAATAAGTGATAAAATCGCTAATCAAGTCGTGGAATTATGACATGATTATGATTTAATTGATAAAAGAGTTATCGAATATTTGGCATGGCAAGAAATAGAGGACGGGAAAAATGTAGGCGCACCAATAATTAATGACAATCACAAAGAAATTCTCTTTAATGAGTGGGATACACAAATCAGGAAAGCAGAGCAAGCAGCAGAAGAAGTAGCCACAGTAGCAAATAGTGTTATTGATTGCATAAATGAAAATTTGCATAGGGAAAATCTGATCTCAGAAACCACTCCAGGGTATCTACTGAAAGCTCAGCTATTGCAGACAAGCTGGAGACAGAAATCTCAAGAAAAGGTAGAATCCATCAAAAGATTAACTAAGTTGAATTAGGATTCTTACTGGGCGTATTTGGTAAAACCACACAGCCAGTGCATGACTCTCAAATGTGTCATTAATTCTGCCGAGAAGATGGCGCCAGCTCTTGCTGATCCTGTTTTCACTAGACAGTTAAAGTCGGAAGTCGACCAGCCAACCCTTCTCAAGCAAATGATAAACGCTTGCGATTTCAAGGAACATATACAGAAATAGTTAGTTGTTAGTTGTTAGTTTTAGATTCAATGTTAGTATTAATTTTTATTTATTTTTTCCTTAAATGAGGATGGTCATTTAAACCGTATCCTATATTTTTGTAATAAGTTATTTTTAGATTTAGTTAGTAGTATTTAAACCCTTCTCATGCATTTAGAGAAGGGTCCTGAAATTTGTCAAAAACTTGTCCTCAGAAAAATGCACTTTTGTACCCTCTGAGGAGGTTTTGATGAATGAATGGAACATGATTTATTGATATCTGCATTTAATATCTAATACTGATGTTGCACTTATGTACTCTTCGTGGATGTTAGATTAAGAAGAGATAAATCATTATCGCTTGAAGCTCATGAGTAGAACTAGTTATAAATGGTACTTTTATCTCTTAACTATTTCTGCCTTTGTGTTAAAGTCATATTTATGTTCAGTAGTTTATATATTGATGCATGAATGCTTGAGTTATCATTTGGAACTTCTGTACGGTGATAGCTATTTATTTATGCTTAATATATGAGTAGCTTGTTATGCGATATGTTTTTCACAACTGTTTCGTCTAAATTTTTATACGAAGTGGTTTATCTCTATTGAATTATTTTCTCATAACAGTTGAATGATCTTTATTACCAATTGTTATTTGAAATCATTTTAGATCGCATAACGAAAAGATTTCATCCTAGGTTAGTGTAGAATTAGATATTTCTATTTATTAGAATACAATTGCATGTTATTAGATTAGAGTTGGAATAAAAAAATTCACTTAGGAACTTTTAGAAATGAAATATCAAATCTCAACACACACACGCACACATAAATTTGGAAACTGGTCCCATATCCCCAGTCGGACCCACTATACCAAATGGAAAAGGCTCTAACAACCAAGGTCCAGACCAGGTGGGTATCCCCCTTGTTGTAGACCCAATTTTCGGGGCTTCAACGGACTCCATCTGAAAACTTTTGCCGTGAATAAAACACATGACCCAAACAACCATACAAGCAATAAGATGATATGTTAGTCAAAGGGGAAGCATTTTGTGTAGATCCTTCCACATTTGGAATCAACATATCTAGAAAAAATTGAACCAATGTAACTCGTGTAACACTATGGGTACATAAATTAAATAGGAGGTGCTACATTGGTCCTTTATAAATCACTGGATAAGTTGAAGAAGATAGAGAATTACTTTAAGAGTTGTGGTATCCACCAAATTTTTTCCATCAACTTCATTTAATTTGTCTCTAAAAACAATTTTATGTGATCCTGCATTTCCAACTCTATCTAAACCAAGGCAAACATTTCTCCCTCCTGTTCCTATTACTATTGTAGTTCCATTCATCCCTCTAAGTTGTTGCATTGTTGGCTTGAGGGGGCCTGACTCAGGTTCAACGTTAATTAGCCAAACAAATCCTTACACTATTGGCCCTTTTGGCATCATCCCACGGAACGTGGACCAAAGTCTCACATGAAGTAATATGGGGGGATGATGGAACAAAGTTTCCGCACCATGAGATGGTTGTGATGTCATTTGATTCCCTTTATCCATGCCTTCACGTAGGTCGCTTTGCTCTAGGGCTTGCAAGATAATCCCTTTATTCTGTCCTTCAATACCTCCACGAAAGGGTATGATCGAACTTCGCATAGCCCTAGCCTCCTGCTCAGGTACTTTCACACTGCTATGGTAGTGTGCCGTGCAGATTCCCCAATTAATCTAAGTGAGTTGATTATCTTATCAAACAATTATAGTTAACACTGCGTAAATAGATATTTGTAAATGCATTCAATTATTCAATGTAATTGCATTCATTCGCACATCACATAAGCATAATAAAGGAACTTCATACATAACATATCAAGATGCATCAACAGAACAAAGACATAGGAATTTTTGAATATTTCTCTTTATTGATATCTTCCAAGTGATTACAGACTCTATCCACCCTATGCACATAGTTGTAGGGGTCCACGCACTCAGCTACAAACTTCTACCCTAGGCCTCTGCGCACTTAGCTACAGAGCCTCTACCTACGCTACAACCCAAGACTTAGACTTCTTACTTCAAAGAAACGACTCTCTTACATTGTCTGTCTCTAAAACTACTTAGAGCTTAGCTCTTTTTATACAATCCCATGGTTCAGGACCATGGGTAGGTCTCTTACAGCCGACTTTACTTTATAAAACTAAGGGCAAACTACCATCTTTTACACATGACACCTTTGCACTCCGTGGCCCTAAAATGTGAATTTTTTAAAATCTTATTACAAAACTTGACTCAAACATGGGATTTTAGCCCCAAAACTGTCCTTGGGGGATCCTGCTCCCAACAGACCCCCAACACAAACACCGTGACTCATCCTTGAGTCACTCAGTAGGCGCGAAGATCTTTGCACAAAGTCCTTCTAGCTCAACTCATATGACTTCGACCTTGGTCGTGCATTGAGCTACTGCCTGCTTCACATCTTCCATTATCTACTCGATCACTTATCCTGTGCTGTCAACATGAAGCTTTTGTTGTGTCGCCTGCAGAGTGGTAAGCTTTCCTTCAATATTTCTTGTGACTACATAAGCTTCCTCCAGCCAGGGCTTTAGTCTCACCCTCAGCATAGTTTCCTTGTGTAGCACTGCATCCACCTGTTCCTTCAACTGCTTGGCCTCCTACAGCTTGGCTAGCCTCTGTTTCAGCGCAACAGTTTGCGCTATGCCCTTGACCTCATCGTAGCGTTGATGTAAATCACATGCTTCTGTTTCTAGCATTTGTATATTAGGGTCTTCCTGCAAGCTTGTCAGGACCTCAAAGGATTTCTCGAACAATTGCGTGCAGTCTACTACTGCACTCTTGACTACTGCTATTGCCTTTGGGACAATGGTCACCCACTGTTCCTTTACTTCTGGCAGTGTTGAAGGCTAGGCCCTCAGTTGTAGCTCAGTAATTTTTAGGTTCAACTCCAACTGAACCAAGCCATCTCAGTCCGAGTGTTGTGCACCCCTGTGGCCAACTTGTGGATGCGTACCTTGACTGGCTCCTCCTTCATAATGGCCAACTCTAGGACCATTCGGCATGCCTCCTCAATGACCCCCATAATCCTCTTTCTTTGATTGGTCGCCTCAGTCTCAACAGCAATGGAAACATTTCTCTATAGGGCCATTTGTTCGTTGTTGATCTGATGTTCGTTGATTACCTGGAGGGCGCGATGCTCACTGGCCCTCTGCTCTACAATTACTCCATCCTGCAAGAGGTGGAGTGCTTGACGTGGAAGTGCTCCCAAGTTCAACCCAACTCCCTTCAAGGCATTGACAGTGGGCCTGTCAGCCTCATTTTTGTGGTCAATGCTCCATCCAGCAGCACTATCACACTGGAAGCCTTCATGCGCAGCATATCAACAGCCTTTGAAGTGTCGATAGCCAAGCTGGTAGACACCATGCCAGCTTACGATGCACGGGTCTACAACTCATACAACTTGGTTTGGATGGCCACTAGGATGATTTGTTGTTGTTGTTCAAAGTTTTGCAAGGCCTCCGCGGTGACATCCTTGACTGTATCACCGATATCATGTAAGTCGCCCTCTCTTAGTGTGATAGGGTCCAGAGAGGTCTTGGTAACCTTTTATTTCTTCCTGGACCCTCCCTTTTCTAGCTCTCTTGGGTACTTAATGCGGGTGGACATCTCCTGAGGGTTTGCACCATGTTGTTTTGTTTCTTATTCTTTTGTCTCAGGTGAAGGCGACCTCGCTCCTTTTTAAGAGCCATGCTCTGTTCCACCTATCTTCTTTCCTGCATGCTTTCCTACATGCTCCGCTTGGGCCTTGTTAGTGGCCTCCTTTTTGCCATCTTCAGCTTGGCCTCCTCCTTTTTCTTTTTCATGATGGACTTGCTCCTACCGATTGCCAAGTCCGTGGTAGTGCGCCACTCCATCAGCCATTGATCAAGCACTACATAAATGGCATCATCCATGGCCAAATACAACAAGTTGTACCACTTCTGCACAGGATCCTTCCGTGCCCTGATGGATACTTGATAGAAGTCAACCTTGAATTCAGTGTACCCCTATAGATTGACGTACACCATGGGCGACAATGGTGGCTTACAATTGATGGCCTTCTTGATATTCATTTACATCAAAATGCAGAAGCTCTTGTTGTCCCAGACTCGCTGTGCATCCTTGGTCACCCATAGGAAGCGTACTTCATTGTTTTAGGGAGGTCTAGCATGACTGAAGGGAACTGACTGTCCTCTGGTAGCTCCCATGCTACCATCATAATCGACGGCAAGAGCCACATGTACTGGAATGTATTTCTAAGCTCTTGTGCTTCATGGCAGTTCACCAGGAACTCTCCACGAAGTTAGTCCAACCTGTTAAACTAGACTCCTTCAGTGCACTACTATGTGAGCGTGACAACAGGCGATAACACCTCATCAGCGCAACACCTCCTCATTACCTTCCCTATGAGGATCTGTGTGCCTACCTTCACAGTGGGGTCATAGATGCTGGAGATAGCATACCCACACGACTTCTTCACCAGCTTGAATTTTTCCTTCATTGACTCTGCGAGAGCCTACTCACCACCCTTTCCGCCAAAGATCATGGCTAGATTCTCACTTGTATACAGCGGGTGCATGATTCGGTGAATCAACCTATTTGTGATGGGTATCAGCTCCTCCAACCACAGACACTCATCACGTACCAAGCACAACAACTTCTTGATGACCAACACTGTCACCGGGGTGCGGTTATAGTGTGGCACCCAGAGAAGGTTGAGAAACCCTACCTTTTCTACTCCCTTGAGCCACCTCCGCAGCTCCAAAGTTGTCATTCCTGTATTCTTATCTATGATGAAACACATCAACTACTCAATCACCAAGTGTGGGAACTTCTCGTGGTCTGCCAAGTCCCAGTCTTCAAGCTTCAATAGTGGCACTCCTGCCATGCACGAACCGTCAAAAACAATTTTGTCTGGGAGCAGAGGGGTTTGCAGGGGATTCTTACTCTCATCAATGTCCTTTGGGACCTTGGACTTAGGCTTGCATGGAGGGACATACTCCGGAAATTGCATAATAGGGTCCGTACCCTGGGCTTCAACCTCCTCCACTTCCATTCCCACATTCTCATCATCCATCGGGATGTCTTCAATGTCCTCCTCCTCTAGTTCTAAGTTTATGGCCTTGCCCTTCTCCTGCGTAGTGGATTTTGGTGGGCTTCTTCTTGGTGATGCACACATCGATATGGTAGGCCGCTTTCCCTTCTTATCCTTCACAGTCTCCTTGGTTGGGGTTGGCTTTGCTCTCGGCATTCTTGGTGATTTAGGGACCTCTGCCAATACTTGAGCCACTTCCAGAGTAGCTACTTCTACCTCTTTTTCCATTTCCTGTGCTAGCTCCTCTCCTAGTTGTTCAATATTTATGATCTCTAAGGGTGCTAACATAACGCTTTCTAATAGTTCTCGTGACATCTCTGGAAAATTTGCAAATAAGGGAGTCTTTTTGAAAGCCTCAAAGAACTCTCGGTCCATAGGTTTCTGAGAGCTCAACAACTCAATACTCGAAATGCCAAGTGTTTCTTGTTGGATAGCCACTTGTAATTTATAGGGCATTTTGAATTCAAATCTGACCATTCCCCCCACAATCGGTTCATTAATTCCATATTAGTGGCAAATTTTCAAGGATTTGAGCCATAGATTTCATCTTAAATACTGACTGCCGGGTCCATTTGGCCTCACTTCTACCATCTTTTCATGAACAGTGACTGTAATAGTCACTTTCCAGCCGACCCATGTGATTTCTCCCTGGGCAGCACAACTCCCTCCACGTTGTTGTAGACCCTATCCTGCTTCCTTGCTTCACACCATCCTCTAATTGTGAAGCTCCCCAAACCGGGAAATGTGGTTTAGAGTCCCACACCTCCTTTTAGTTTCCTGGAGCACTAAGACTATGTTGTTTTCATTTAGTCACATGATCAGATTGTCGATGTATGGCTTTGATCGACTACCATTCACCTTTCCTGGGAAGGGATCTTCATTCAATTTGACTAGCTGTACTTCTCCTTCATCGGTAATCTCCTTAATGACATAAGGCCCTAACCAGTGCATCCTGAACTTTCCTAGAAAATTATCAAACTTACTATAATATAACAAAACCAGGTCATTTACCGTAAAGGTGCACAACTTAATATGTCGATCATGCCATGCCCTTTCATGCTGCTTTTGGACCTGTTGGTAAAATCCATCTAAAAATCTCTCTTCCTCAAGTTCATCTAGTTGTGTGAGCCTTTCCTCTTGGGCTCCACGATTCATCATACCTGTGATCACTACTATGCGTAGACTAGGCACAATATATTCCATAGGAATTACTGCTTCAACACCATAGACAGGCCTAAACGGGGTTTGTCCAGTCAGATTCTTGCATGTCATTTAATAAGCCCATAGTACTGCAGGTATGTGTAGGTCCCAACCACTTTCCTGAGCGTTGAAAACCTTGGTCAATGTGTTTTCGATAAGGAAAATTTTAAGAACCCCCATAAATTTATATATATAATAAATGGGTGAATCTGCATGATGCATAGGAGAAATGGAAGGTGATTTTATCAATAATATAATATGTATATATAATTTTTTTGGCGAATCTCTCACCAAATTATATTATCTTGTAAAATTATGGCGAATATTTCATTGGACTATAAAATCTTGTAAGATCTTGGCAAATATTTCATTGAATAATAAAGGCTTTGTAAAGGGCTAACGAAGTTCATAATGAGTATTTCTTGTAATGGCTTGAAGCCTTGCTAATCAATCCATCAAGAACCAAAACAAGTATCTTCCTTATAAGTATATTCCTTATATGGAATATAAAGATATTTCTCATGGAAAGTCAATTAGGTTTAGCGCTGGTGGTAGGAGAAATTTGTTATAAAGTGCCACATGTCTCTGTTTTGGCCTTAGGTTCTGAAAAATATACATAAGAAACTACAGTCCGTCCGCTTTCTGTACCTTCTTACGAAATTTCAATATGATGCTCAAAACGAAAGTTATGATGATTTTCACTAGGTCACCTGTTTGGAATGCAATTTGGGAGTCTGCAAAAAGACCAACTTCCTTAGATCATATCTCCGCACATATAGTGCGAAAAGCTCTAAAATTTGGACCCAAGGTTCAGAATGATATCAAGCCAAATGGGTTTTTTTTTAGTGTTTGAAATGTCACAGAAAAAATTTATAGTGAAAATGCCATGGTGACTTGTTTGGAGCAATGAAACCCTAGGTTCCAAAGCTCTGATACCAAATGTTGTTAAACCAACTCACAAAAAGATAGAAAAGATAGATCAATGCCTTAGAATTCAACCTCTTCGAGGGGGCAACCTCCTTTACATTACACAAATGAACAATTCTTTGATGATTCAAATGACAAAACCTCCTTTCTGTATATATAGGAGTCTAAGGGGTCACAATATAACCAAGCCGACCTAACAATAATAATATAAAGGCACAAAAATGACAATAGAGGGATTCTATGGGGCACAATAATAACAGTATGGAGACAATAGGGGCACAACAATATTAATAAGGGATACAACGACAATAGTAATGGGGGAATCACTAGTATTATAGGGACCTGACATTGTTAATGGTTGTGTTTGTTTTCTTGGGTTATAGGATTCGTTGACTATGAGATGCTTGAGAATACTGCCGCCCTTTTTAGGCCCAAACGTATCATTGTTGGTGCTAGTGCATATCCCTGAGATATTGACTACCCTTGCATGAGGTAGGTATTGAAGCTGGGTATTTCTACAGATCTTATAATGACAGTCCTTTCAAAATTTTCTCTTTCTAGTAATGTTTATTCTAGCAGATTTTATTAATATGTTATTTTAGTATGTAATGTTGGATTTTTTATGCTTTTTAGTACTAAAAATTTTTTGGTTTGGGAATATTGTCGATACAATTGGGACATACTTCATGATGGACATGGCTATACCTGTACAATTTGTTACAACAAAAAAATGGGAGAATTCTATCTCCATCTAAAGATAGGTAGGATGAGTAAAAAACATTTCACAAAATCCATGCTCTCATAGAGCTACCTGGCAACTATTTTACAAACTAATTATATAACAAGATACATAGATAGATAATTCCTAATTCTTCAATAGGCCTCAAAGGAAGTACCCAAACTCAATGAGCGAGGATTGTAATCCCAATGCTTTGTTCCATTTAAATTCCCTTAGTAAACATGTTACCCTAAGTTAGATGCTCCTGCATCTAACTTGTTTCCTTATATCTGAGGAATACAAGCTCTTAGGAAAGTAGAAGGAATTTTAGGTACTCCAGGCCCACTCCATGTTCCATATTATTATGTCAAATGATGGTTAATCTTTGAACACGAAATCTTCCACCCTACCACTTCCTTGCTTGAATGCGTGGCCAACATATATTCAGATTTTATAGTTGACAAGGTTGTAACCGCTTGTCTCTTACTCATCCAAATTATAGCTTCACTAAACAATTTGAAAACATACCCGTTGGTTGACCTCCATTGATCAAGGTCTCTAGCTAAGTCAACATCGACAAAGTAATAGACATCTACCTATCTATCGGTTTCAAGATTCCCTTGGTATCAGATCGCATACCCACTCCATGTTCCATATTATCATGTCAAATAACTTATAACTTAAATTATTATGTATAATCAAATTAATACAAAATAATTATTATGATAAATGATTTATATGTTTTAAACATTCTACTAAAAGGAAAAATTATTACAAATAAATATTTTAAAATTGCATCTTTGATATATTAGTTATTGTGATGGGTGATGTGCATCCTTTAACCATCCCTGCTCAAAAGACATAAATGTGAAACTATCTTGAAATGGCATCTTTCTGTGTTAGTGTGGCATAAAGGAACAAAATTTCAGGTAAATTGAGAAACATTTGGTGCCAACATTTTCTTTGGAAATACAAGTAAATACATATAACAGTGGATAAATAAATTATATGAGGCAGTATAAAGAAAAGAACAATAAACTTGATAGCAAAAAACACCTTTTTCCCAAATGCTATTTAGATGCCATTTAGTTGTTGCGAGCCCAAATCATTAAGCACAAAAATTATAATTTTTTCAAATTTGAATTATTAAAAATTCAACAAAAGACAAGACATAAAAGACAACACTCCAAAAGAGTATGTCAAAATCTAACAAAATTGTATCTCTCATGTTCCCTTGAGATCTTTCAATAACAATAATTAATTAGAACAAATTTAGTTCCCATTTTGGGATCAATAGGCATAAGGAGACGACCACCATAAATCACATAGAGGCTAGCACCAATCACTACTTTATATTCATTTTCTATTTCTCCAAAACTGGTCATTGCAGCTCTATAGTCTTAACTCCTAGCTATGGATTCTAGCCAATTTTCTACAGAGCATCATCGTTTTCTTTGCTTGTTCCTATATAGGCCTCTGCATTTTGTTTTTCATGGGGTAAATTGGAATACCCTATCCTTGTTTCTCTCAAATCTATCTATGCCCAAGTCTGATCAATTTGAATGGGAAATGCACTCATTTGAATTTAGATTCCAAAATATTTGGGCATAATTCATTTACGATTTTACTTCATTTACCAAAGGAAAACAAGGTGCTTTAGAGCTTCAGTGAAAGATATCCTTATTATTTCACTTAGTGCTTTGCATAATACATTTGTACATACACGTACTATTTATTCTCCTCCTTCATTGACCTAAAATAACAAACAATAAAAAAAAATAAAAAATTGAATATCCTAGAAAGAAAAAACATTAGGATTGAATTTTTCTATGGTAAGATACTCAATAGATTTAAACTTACTATGTTAATTTCAATTCATATTCTTCTTTTTCCAGCTTATGCCCAAGTATTTGATAAACCTGAAAGAAGAAAATACATTGAGAAATGAACACCATAAAACTTAAAAAGTTCAAAAATCGAAAATTCATATTGAGGAGGTAAAAGAGTACCATGGTGGAAAATATCTACTTCCAACCTTTGACTAGTTTTGCCTAAGTACTGGTTTGACTTGAATGGAAGAATTGTACCATGGAATAAGAAACATCAGAAAAGCCCATGCAAAGAAAATTTAAGTTCTCTAATTGCTTGTAGATATAATAATTTCCACAAA
Source organism: Pinus taeda (assembly GCA_000404065.3). Lineage (NCBI taxonomy): Eukaryota > Viridiplantae > Streptophyta > Pinopsida > Pinales > Pinaceae > Pinus > Pinus taeda. Next base: position 348,567 of record APFE031186796.1, read on the forward strand.
CAAGACTTGGTAGAAAATTTGAATTTAGAATTTCAATGATGAATCTGGCATAAAACAATCCATCATTTCTAAAAAGAATTTCCTATAGTTTAGTTGCATTGAATCCCAATGTTACTATTTCCCACATATGCAAAAAAAATTACTAATAGACATGTGCTAGATGCATATTCCAAAGAGTTTAGCATTACCAAATCTCTCCCTTGATATAAAAATAGCGGAGAGATCATTTTAAGTAAAGGATCCAGTTAGAATCATTAGTTTTCATGTTACAGGTTGTGAATTCATTTCTGCAAGCCTAAATTGAGAAAAATAAACGTCAAGACAACAAAATAATAGCAAACAAAATAGAGGAAAAGAGGTTTAAGATAATCTGTTTCATTATGATCCCAGAACCAATTTACCTAAAGAAATTGCATTTTAAACTAAAGTGAAAACAAATGACAAGAGGTTTGTGAACAAATAGTGAAGTTATAAGTGCTTTTGTTGTCAAAACCATAATGGAAAAAACTTCAAATGATACCATTATGGAGAATAGAGATAGGAGAATTGGATTAGCATAGACACACAAAAAAAAAAATCTTTTATAGTAAGCTCTCCTAATTGTCAACTCACAAGACATATATCTTTGCACCTTGCAGTGAACAATAATGGAAACCTAAAATCTATAAACAAGGACAAAGGCCCAACCATTTGAAACTGCATAGCATGTACAAATTTAATAAATGTTGATTTAGATTGATGATGCAAAATGTCAATTCAGTTTAGTCTGATGGTTGGGAAGAATAGTTGTTATCTTTCCCACCCAGGTCAAGTCTCATATGTTGACATTTTTACACTCTAGTAGAGTAACTTCTTACACTCATAAGAGAGTCTACTTGGACCAATATATATATATATAGATAAAGTGCACAAAAACATACCATTGAGTTAGCTCATCAAGCAAAAGCCTGCTCGCTCAAGGCATAATCACCAAAAGGTTGTGGGATCATGTCCCGCTTACTGGCTGCTACTGCAGTTGGTAGTTACTACTAGCCTCCATCCAGGGATTTGGGGAACATGGAGGAATCCTATGGAAGTTATTCTTTAATATATATAATAATTATATATATATATAAAATTACATAAACTACTAATGACAATTTTAAACATTTATAAAAGACGAACTACTTCCAAACACTAAACAATACACCACATATCATACATATAAAACCATAAACTCAGGAGTTAAAACTATATTTTTCTCATTCAATGTCATCAAGATATATTACATAGATAAGATGATTGAGCCATAATTCTTGTGCAAGAAAGTTGTTCAAGAAATGACAAACTGACAAAAACAATTGCATAATTTAGTGCAGAAAATCCTCGAAGTTTCAAGCTTCTCCTTCTCTGTATACGGCCTTAAGATTTTCCAAAATGATGATGTATGAAAGAAAGCTATAAGACCTCAATATTGTGTGTTTTTTACCCTAATACATTCCTTTTCTCACATTGTGCATCAAGCATGCAGATTCTGATTGTGGGACACATCTTAGGCACTCGGGAAGGGCATGTCCAGTGGATCCACACATCTAACATGGGGATTCACTAGAATCTCTACACACGAAGGTGTGGGGTGTGAAGAAATATTGTTTTTGGGGCCTCAAGTGAGCCACGAAAAATTTGGAAGGAGGTTCACCCTATAATTCAACCAAGGTCCACAAATAGAGATGATCCAAGCATCTGCAGCAACAACCAACCCAAGAATTTAACTCCCAAACTTCTCAATGTGGACCTAGTTTTATAAGTTCGTCTAGGAAGCAATATTGGTCAAACCCTAGAATTTAACAATTTTGCAAAAATCAACTCAAATAGATAGGGAAGGACTTTCAATTTTCACATCATTGTCCTCCTTAAAATCAACAAACTCGCCTAGCTATGGTAGGGATGGAAAGTAAAATGGAGAGAATGGAATAAGAAGTGAGGGAAGCAACATGTGACATACATGGAAACTATGAATATCTGGAGCACAATTTAGATCTTCTTTGACAAGGATATTCAGAGGAGTTTGGACAAGATAAGCAACAATCCATTGGCTTGGAGCTGAAAGTGTACCTTTTCCTACCAAATCTTAGGGAAGAAAGAAACATAATTAACATTACTGTGAAAAATATACTTACACCTTAGCTTCCAAAGGGGGAAAACAATAATTCTAAGAAACTTCCAAGACACCATAGGGTGGACAGAACCAATAGTTTAGAATCTAGAGTGATGTAATTTAGTAGCCCAACAATAAACTTTTTTGGGTATGTAATCTTGTCAGCATGTTATTAGCATCGAGAAATATGCCTCGATTTCTTTTAGGTTTTCTACATATTTTACGTATTTTATTTCTACATTTTGTAAATATTTTCTGTATAATATAAGACATATTTCTTCAACCAAAAAAGACTAAGTAGAAATCAGGCAATATCCAGGAATGGAGTGTTTTAGATTCATTGTGCGCTTTCAGAGTTAGAGAGAAGAGCTACAAGTGATTTACAGACTGGCACAAAACATGGTAGAACATAGGGATATGGTCTACATTGAAGGGAAGCAAGTTCCTATGGAAGAGTAGCATGGGATTGTGGATGAAAAGCCAATGCAACCATTAGGCCTACAATGGAGGGCATCCACATCAATCCAATCCATGTCACCAGTAATAATCCAGTTTACTCAAACCTCTCTGTTATTGGAAGTATAATGAAATTTACTTCAAAGACAACTAACTTATTATTTTGTCTATATGTAATGCCTACACATGTCAATCCAATCCAGGTCACCAGTAAACCTCTAGTTTATCTGGCCTTCTCTATTACTAGTAGCATATTGAACTTCACTTCCAAGACTACTAGAACCTTCTTCTATATGAGAAATCCTTATATCCTACCATAAAAAGGCTGAGATACATGTCTAGAATCATTTGCAGAAGATGTTCTTTAATGTACTAGTCAGTACCATCAAATTTTCTATACAATTTAAAATTTCCTCCCTATGGTGTCAATTGACATACACACCTTTATTCAATCACTCTTAAGAACAATTGTTGTGGGTATGAGGTCTTCAATGAAAATAATCCAATCCAAGAAATCTGTAACAATACAATACCTGACACTCTAGCATCATATGTCATCGCCTGTGTTTCTAGCAATTTTTTTAATATAATTGGGAGACAACAATGGACCAATTGTAGTGATTGAGCCTTGAAATGCTACCATCAAATAAAGTGTGTAGAAGTTTTTAATGAAATATGTTGCAACATTTCTTGCGACTGTAAATAGAAGCATAAATAAAATGTACCTTTTCAGAATATGTTTAGGAACAATGTTAGTGCAGAGCTCTCTCAATGTTTTCCCCTATGTCCATGGCTGCACATCACATTCATCATTCATAACCTTTTCAATGCTTATGCGACATATAGCAGGATATACATATAGGGCTCAGAGGAGGATGTAGAAGGTCTAGAGTCAAAGCGTGTAGAAGTTGTGAAAAGTGTCAATTCAAAATAGTGCACAGCTATAGTGAGGTGGCTGAAACCTATGTTGCAACCAGAAGACCCTAGAGAGTTTGACAAAGAAGAAGTGGTAAGTGTCTATGAGCTAATTGAGCACCCATATTACAATTATTGTATTGGGGACATTGTTATTCGACTGCCATATGTTGCAGAGCTACTAGAAGTGTCTGGTGTTATTGAATCATCAATTGATGATAAGGTGTGTCAAAACATCTCATCACTTGAGAATTCTATGAAAATAGAAAATGATTCAAACATTGAGAAAGATTGTGAAATGGAGCCAAAACCTGAGTATTGTATTAGAGCAGAACTATCTTCAGAACAGAGATCTTTGAGAAAAAGACAAAAAGCTAAGGTTGGTCTTGCCTTTGAGGATCAGTCTGGTGATGATAAAGAAATTGAAATGAAGCCAAAATGTGTAAATGAGACCAAAATTATAGAGAAAATTTTCCAGCAAGGGTCTTCAAGAAGTTGTAAGGCTAAAGTAGGTATGGATACCGAAGAATCAAATTTATCCTCGATTGGGAATATTATAGGTCACAAAAATGGGGATATTGAAGTGATGTGGGAAGATGGAATGGTTTCAAAAGTAAGTGCTCTCTTGTTTTTTCTTGGATCTATTCTTTGATATATTGATGTTTACTAACAACAGATGGAAAATAATTTCAAATGATCAGTCATATTTAACAATCGTAAACAACTTAATTTCCAAATAAAATTTTGTTCAATAGTCTTGAAGAAATAGAACCACCACAATCCAGCTACACCAATGGTGCAAATCCTTAGCAAAAGTGGCAAAATAATTTTTTTTAAACATGGTATACTTGATCATGTTACTTATATAGGTTTCCATATATTTTACCAATCTCCAAAGAGAAACTCACTAGTGAGATGATGCAGGCTATGCTACAATAGGCCAATAACATTTTTATCCCCGCAGCCAATATACAGGTCAGGGTACAAAACCTAGATCTTTTAAATACTCATGCTCCTGAGCACTATGAGCAGTGATGCATCTACTGGGATCTAGGCACATTTTTTGGGAGGGAACATGGTGGCATAAAAATAAAGAAACAAACAGCAAAGTTGTCAGCATTAAGAAAAATTGTTACCGGACATCCTTTGATCATATTCCAAAGAGAAAAGATAATGTTTGTCCTCACCGAGAGAAGATCAATTATTGTTGGCTCAAGACCTGGAACATGCACATAACCACAAACCAACTAAGAGGGTCAACGCTATTAAAACTTCACAAAACTTGATCATAACCAAAAAAACTTTAGCAAGAAGACATGTCAATCACCAATGAAACAATGTAAGAACCTAAATTCAGGAATAATTTCTTACACAAACAAGAGAATGCTACATCTATGGTGGAAAAACAATGATCAAATACTTAGCCAGCCTCTTCTAAAGAAGCACAGGATCACATGAAGCAACGAGCAAGGATCATCTCCATCATTAACCCAAAGAGCTCAAAAATGCAGTGCTACCCGTGAGTAAACAACACCAACAATGAGATATCCATGTAGATCAAGATAATCACAGAGTTACTTCATCATCAATGCAAAGATATGGTGCATGAAATCCATTGAAGAAAAGACATCAATATCATGGAATATACCCTTATTCTCAACAAGGCACCCCTAGCATTAATTCAACAAGGATACAATGTCACTAAAAGCCTTTGTGAAACCATCAAGAACAAGGAGGTTTAAATTTTGAAATCTAACAAGAAAAAAACTATGCCTCACAATCAAAAACGTGCTTCAAAAATAGAGTCACTAGTATATATCATATTGCAAATTTTAACAAGACTTCTTGCTTAGAAACAAACATCATTTATATACAACATTTCACCTTTTTCTATGGGCTAGACTTTTGAGAAATTTTTCCTGGTTAGAATCCAAAATAAGCGTTCCCTTTCACAGTTCACCATTGGAACCTTGCATGATTCAAAGAAAGGGTTCCATCACCATTGATATGTTATCATCAAAACCGACATAAAAACCTCTTGAATATCATATCCTCTACACATCAACATAAGAAGTAAATACTCGTGCTATAAAGCATAGAAAACCATATTGCACAATATTATAAAATACATTGTCAGTAACAACAGATGGCAAAGAATTTCAAATGATCAGTCATATTTGACAATCGTAAACAACTTAAGTTCCAAATAAAGTTTTGTTCAATAGTCTTGAAGAACTGGAACCACTGCAATCCAGCTACACCAATGGTACAAATCCTTAGAAAATGTGGAATTTTTTGTTTTTAAAACATGGTATACTTGATCATGTTACTTATACAGGTTTCCATCTATTTTACCAGTATCCAAAGAGAAACTCACCAATGAGATGATGCAGGCTACACTACAACAGGCCAATAATATTTTTATCCCCACAACTAATATACAAGTCAGGGTACAAAACCTATATCTTTGAAATACTTGTGCTCCTGAGCACAACAAACAGTGATGCATCCAAAAACACCAAAAAACTCATTTCCAAAATTCCTACACCTTTGTCCAACTGCAAACACATCTGATGTTAATTGGGTCTAGCTCCACTGGTTAGGTGAAATGATTGTTATCCTCCCTATAATGGTTCTATTCTCGCCAATGACATGTTGATATGGCCTTTGGCCCTAAGGAATTTGCTTAACCCCGGGTGCCATCCTCAAAATGAGGAAAACTTCCCTGGGTTTTCTCAGGATATATTTTGCAAAACGAATTTTAGTCAATTGGGTCTAGCCCAAGAAATTGAGGCAGAATGTTATCCCTCCACACCTAGGACCAATTCTCACAAGTGACATGTTGACCTCTTAATGAATGTATTGTTGATTGCGTCATGCCCCAAATAATTTGGGTTTACCCTGGATACCATCCTCAGAATGAGAGGAAGTGCCAGGATATATATTCCAAAAAAATATTTGTAAATTGGGGCTAGACTGGGTGGTTGTGAGGAGTGTTAACCTTCCAATATTAGGATATACATGCAATGAAATATATGTGGGAGATTCTTGTTATAATTAGAATGGCAGTTTGGGTTGAGAACAACATGAGTGAAGTGTGTAAAAATAGCAAGAAACCTATTCTAGATACAATGTTCCACCCTAGCCTAGGAATGACATTTTTAAGGGTTCACATGTGTGCATAGAAAGCACCTCACCCCACCTTAAGCCTCGCGCTACACTATCTAAGTAGATCTTCCATGAGGTCAAGTAGTAGGGGGAATTAGCACTAGGGAAAATTATAATTCACCCATACAGAACTCGGCTGAAGTTGTAAAGGTATAAAGTCACAAGTAAGCACTATCCTTAACAACATATCGCAAGGTTCCATAGGGATTTTGAGTCACATTTTTTTGAGTGAGATGTGTGTCCAATCATTTCTTTGTAATTTGTCAATCTAGCTTTTATAGGACTTGAGCTATTGAATCTGGCTTCATCGGATATCCCTACGCCTAACCCTAACCCTAATGAACCTAGTGTATATCACCATCATGTGCAGATAACACTGCTTCAAATACAAGGCCCAGTAGGGTAGACTGAACACATGAACTTATGCACCCAACACACTTAGAAAACTGCACCATTCACAAAATAGACTTTCATGCATGCCCTCCCCTAGATGGGTAACTATGCCTTCCTAATTGAAGACAATACATTCATACATGTGCCTCATCCAGTGATACTACTATACTACTACACCTCCATTAGAGGATCTCTTATGGACTCTCTACTAAACATCAAATTTCCTCAGTACAAGCTAGAATGTATTTGTTGAAGGATGGTGTTGTTGCTGAAGGAGAACAACTACTAAGAAATAGGTAAAATCTAAGACTACATCCACTCTTGTATCAGATAAAAGTAAAATGTTGTCAAATTAAGCAATATTGTTAAGCAATTTTCTCTTTGTATATTCAACGAGCCAAAAATGAAAAATATTATATCATATGTGGGTACATGGAGCAGTTAGAAATCAGTCTACTGCCATAGACTGAAATGGAGTACAACCCTTTTACAAGGCCTATGGTACCAAGTGCAACATCTAGTTTAATCACAATAATATTCATTGACTTGTAGCAATCTTCTTCTAGAAAAAACTAAAAGAGATTTATTACGCTTTGAATTTCAAATGCTTATTAAAGGATCAAGTGGTAGCTGCAAAGAACAACTCAAACTCGGTGATATCAAAAAAAAAAAATTTAGTATTTCCAAGACAAAATAACATTACTGATGTATCTCTGAATTCCACGAAAACAAAACAATTTGATGTATTGAAATTATATTAGGAGATTATTAAAGAGGATCAAATTAAGTGATGTTATGGCCATACCATTATATCCATTTATGTTTCGAACAAAGAGACTCAACAACACCAAGAACATCGAGTGCCCTCCAAGACAATGTAGTCCTTGTGGTTTGTAGAGAGTCTTCTCAGTCTAACATTGGACTCTTCAAACCAACTTTGCACAAGGTCATTACAAATGTAAAAAATCAGCAAGACACAAATTTGGTAGTAAATTGACCAAAAGAAGAACTAGTGCAAACAATTTTCACAATCCCACTTTTGAAACCAACATTATAATCTCCTTAGCATTATTATCAGATGTCAGTGTTCATCCCAAGTCAGCGAACTCAGCTCCGGCTTGAAAAAGTGTAATTGCATAAAAGGAATGTTGGTATCATGCCAATAGGTCTCCTACGATGAATGCGCAAGAACCTAGTACATAGACCATTTTTCTCTTCACTTAGCTACCTAGGGCTTATTTCCCTTTCCAAATATCAATAATTCTTTTCCAAGAAAACATAAAATAAGAATAATATTTTACTATATTCTAAAAGGTGAAGATGTTGAAATCATGCCACAAAGTGAAAGGAAATCAAATATCTTTCGTCAAACCACCAAATATATAAATAAAATAACAATAATTATAAAAATAAAACTAGATCTGTCGATCTATGCATGAAATGAGTCAAACGACTAAAAAAATCTAACCAAAACAAACCAAAAATTTCAAACTTGACAAAATCCTCTAAACAAGCAGCAAACAAACTGCTAAAATTTTCTAAGATATCAGAGATATACATCAACACAATTTGATGTACTTGAATAAGCCCATTTTTGCTTAGCATTAGACTTCTTAGATTAGTTATTTATCATTTAATACTAGGACATTGTCTATGTGAAAAGAAATAGGTCCAACTTCATCAAATCTGACTTCATTTCCAATAAAGATCAAATCCAAAGGACACTAACTCATTACTCTTGGATGGTGCTAAATTTAAATACACAAAATAACAAAAAATAAAGATATGATAGAAAAATAGACCTACAAGATTGTATTGGTCAAGTGTGATAGGGGCACCAATTACTGAGACTAGAGAGATTTATAGAATGCAGTAGTTACTACTGTGGTATGGTGGAGAGACCTATCAAGAATGGATGTTGGTCTTAGGAAAGTATAGTAGGGAGATCCATAGAGAATTTATGTAAAAGGAAGATGAGAAGTGTTGTCTTCAAGTTGGTTTATGTTATGGTAGAATTTTGTTGGTGATAAGTGGTAAAAAAACACTTACATCAATAGGTAAAAAGTAAATTCGGGGCATGAGTTGGAAAAACTCATGTTATCTCATCTGTTAATGGTCCTAAGGACATGTGGGGACCTAAACAACTTAGTACCTGAAAGACTTAAAAACATGGATGACAAATGATTGACAAGAAATGGCTAACAAATGACTTGAAAGTCTTGTTAAATTTGTTATTTATCATTTAATAATAGTCAAACACTATCTATGTGAAAAGAAATAGGTCACAACCTCAACAAATACAAATTTATTTCCTATAACAGATAAGAAACAAACAATGTAATGATTAAATATGAAACATCAATCTTAAAATAACACACATCAAAGGAATGACATTGCAATGTTACAATGAAAAATACAAATATAGAACCTATTTTTACCTGAAGTTGACATATAGTAATCTTGCATGATCAATGGAACATGTATACCAAAATAAGAGTCCTAGGGTATTTCAATTTCCCATTTCTCATCTTGGTCCTCATTTTCTAAATTGTGAACATGATCTTCTCTAAATGAACTATCATTATGAGCCTCCAAAACACTATGTTCTATATCAAGTTCATTAGAGAGATTTGTTATATTGTTTTCTCCCCTTCTATCACAATTTGATCGCCAAAGAGTTAGAACTCTTTCATATGGAAAATTGTCAATGTCATACTTTGTTACATATAATCTTAAACATGTATCCACATGTTTATCAAGCTTGTTCCTCAACTTCAACTTCAAGAATGATAATTCACTAATCATTCTCTCATCCTCCACTAATCCCAAAATCATGGTTTGACACAAATCTGTGAATTTGAAATATTCTGATATGTTTTCTTGCATGTATTGGCTAGCACTTAAAGTATTCCATAATCTTGTTATAGCACCATTTTCATTAGGACTCTCCAAAAAAGGATATTGCTTCCACATTGTTTCAGAAAAGTGTCCACCTTGTTGATACAATTTTGATGAATCTAAAATACCTTCAATTTGTTCTCAATGTATCGAGACTTTCTTGCAAAAATGGTCTACTAAACATTTTAATATTTTTTGAAAATCAGCTTTTAAAGTTCTTGGACATTGACAATTTTTCCAATATTGAGGTTATACCACACACATGGCCTCCAACAACACATATCGAGGAAATCGTTCTCTTATCTCTAATGATAGTGATCTTGCAATTTCTATCAAATTTTGTCTCACTGAAATCACAATATCATCAAATTGGTCTCTTGACACGAGGCAATCTTTGGTGATTCATCCCGTCTTACTAATATAATGAAAGGGAACCATATACCCATGCACTGTGATAGATAGTATCCCTTTTTCATCAAACGTCAAAATTTTTTCAATATTTTCTATATTGATGATCTCAGTCCAACTTTTAAACTGTGGACCAGTAAAAGAGTCTAGCATTATATACAAATTATCCAATGCAAAACATGTTGACTTTCTCGCATTTGTGTATTCTGCAATATACATTGTAAGATTCTGAGACATTTTCAGTAGGACATTCATTTCATGTAGTATAGAAAGAATTCTAGCCATTGTCAATAATGTCTCTATATTAGTTAGTCGAGAAAGAAGATCTTGAGCTTTGTCTACATTATAGTGATTTTCATACATCAACCCTACCAAAGATTTGAACTCACTAAATAGTCTTTGAGCTGGTCCATTTAATGAGATCCATCTTTTATCAACATCTTTCAGTAGTTTTTTGCCATCCACAATACCATCTGCAAATTGTTGAAACTCTAAATATCGTTTGGGACTACAAGAAAAATATGCATGAGTCTCATGTACAAGATATTCAACTTTTGAAACTGATGGAAACTTACTTACTATTTTAAATGCAAGATTCATCCTATGAGCCATACAATGAATATTAAGCATATATGGTGAAGTTGATAGTTGTAGCCTAACATAAAGGCCATTCCTTTGTCCTTTCATTAATGCTGCTCCATCTACTCCAACACATACCAACTTTTTGGCAATCATTAATTGATCCATACCACTTTCCTTCAATCCATTAAGAACAAGTTCATAAATAATTTCAGATGTAGAAGTCTCTCTCATGTTATTAGTCCCAAGTAGATAGGAATTCCTAATATGGTCATTAACCATATAAATGCTCATGCAAACCCATGAAGTATTATATATAGTTGTAACCTCATCTAAAGACAATGCCAAAAACCTAGCATTTGCAATCCTCTCTTTCAAATAATCCTTTTCTACTTGAACTAGATATCCTGCCCATCCCCAACCACTGGTTACAGACCAATGAGAAGATAGAAAGTTTGGCACTTGAAGAAAAGATAGAAATTTCATGTGATCTAGATAACCTTTCATAGGATGACCTTTAGATAAGATGTGAAATACAGTGCTCAATTGTATTGTCTTGGATAACAAACTTCTTTCCATCAACTTTTCAAATAGAGATATGATGGTTCCTTTGCTTGCCTCAAGTTTCCTCTTACTTATTGAATATTTTTATATTCTTCTGCATATTCAACATGTCGACATTCCTCAGAAGATTTCCATCTAACAATAGATTTCTCTTTACCATTTACAATTTTCTTTTCATATGCCTTTCCTGCATGCTTTTGTATTGTATCTAGCTTCACTTGAAATTTCACTACCTTTTGAGTTTTCCAATTACACGCAATACATCTAACTTGTCGGAAAACCTCATTCTCATTTGTAGGAGTTATTTATTCAATAAATGGAAAACTTGAGACCCAATTTTCTTGGAATCATCTTCGTATGGTCCATTGGCCTCTTTTCCTTTTCTGCGAATGGATTGTGTCACTTTCCAAGGAAAAATCTTTAACATTTTCATCACCAATTTATGTTCAAACTACATTTATCTCACCCTGACCACTTGAGGAACCTATTATTTCATCCATTGTATGGATATCAAATGCATTTCCACAAGAGTTAACCTCTCTCTCAGTAACAGATTGTTCAAATGAGCTTGAATGATGAAGAGAATGTGTATTTTTGGATGGAGCCTTTTGAAAGTATGATAATACATCTATTTTCCTTGACAGTTTTTTCCCATGATTATCTTTTGACATCTCACTGAATATTCCACAAGAAAAAATTCAAATCGATCTGCAAACATGCATCAACAGTTTCCGAGCGTTGAGATATGCTTCATATAAATTCACTTGTTCAAAGAAAATAGAATTGTACTTTGCAAAAGAATTGTTGAGTCAACAATGAAAGAACATATATCAGAAATTGAATTTTGAGGCAAAATGGAATTTCACAAAAATTATTTAACAATGAAAATGGGAAACTAGTAAATTTTAAGGCATAAAATATAACAATTCATTTGTATAACATTGAAACAACATCACTTATGTGATTGGAACGAAAAATGTCTCGGGATGGAGAATGAAATAGGTTTTTTCTCCATGGCTTCTGCTCGAATGGCACCGTTGCGAGGCTGGGGTTCCTTGCCGCAACATGCAGGGATGGTGGCCAAGGCGAAAATTCCTTTCGAAGTGGACCAAGTAATGGATGGGGCAGTATTGTGCCATTTCAGGTAGAGTTTGCTCTATCTTTACCTCAACGGAAGACCAGGGAGCTCCTCAATGATGGGGGTTTTGGCCTGTTGTAGAAACACTTGTTTTTTCTCCCCAGACAGATCCTTGGATCATTAATGGTGCAGAGTTAGGGTTCTTGTTCTTGGTCCATGACATTTTTTTTGTAGAATGGGCATCCTGGGGTTGTTGCCTCTGCTTTCCACAGGGGAGTGTGGGCCTGGGTTGCTCTTGTTTCGGTAGCAATTTTTGTTAAAGGCATATGTAGGGTTGTTTCTGGGTGGGCTTCTCTGGGCAGGCAAATTTGTCTTGGCTCAGCAGTGGTCAAGTCACAGGCTCCCTTCCTCTAGTTCAATCAAAGCTTCGGGAAAGGCATACCTGAAAAAGTCTTGCCCTTCGGTTTCAAGGATGGTACTGGAACTAAGAGGCTAGTAAGTACCCCCTGGTTTCAAATTTTCATAAAGCCCCCTGTTGGGACATCACTTATATTCTGGGTAAATAAAGCAAACAGTGTGATGATTTTGAAACAATGCATCACACAAAAAACTGGATACCCTATGAACAAACAAAATTTATTATACAGAGGTATTATATTACAGGATAATCATCTCCTGCAAGATTATCATATCCTATCAGATTCCACAATTATCCTCAATCTAAGGCTCAAGGGAGGAGCGACGACATCCAATAAACCGAAAAATTCAAGTGGGGGAGGGGGAAGTAGCTCTACAAAAGACACAGGAACAAAGCAGAAACCTGCAAATGGGAGACAATCATTCAAGAATATACTGCAAGGGAAAAAATCAGCACAGAACCAACCAAATAGGCAGGGACTGCCCCAAACCCATACATAGTGGAGCAACTGAACCACACCCCAAAACTAGACTTAGACATGCCAAAAACAGATGAGTATTGCACCTCTTTTGAATCCCAAGCCATTATATGTCGTTTTAACTACTTCTATCCAAAACCAGTAGAACTTTTCCATTAGATTCTTACTAACTGGTTGATAAAGTGTGAAATACATATCTGTTCTAAAGGATTTTTTATTGTCTCATCGACAGAAAAAAAAATGACTACTGTGGAACTAATTCTTACCTTTATAGGGCTTTAAATGATGAGTGTTCCTTTTAATCATGTGTTCTAATAGGTCCACCTCCATGATGCCCACATACCAACCCAAGACATAAGAATACACATCAAGGTAGGGAGTTACTGCCCACCAATGGGAAGTCAGTGGCCACAAAACCAAGCACCATCAACATGTAGCTAAGAAGACTTACCATGCCCATCCACCATCGAGGATCTAGGATACACTTTTACACTTCATCCCACATGGCCTTATAAGGCTATAAATTGCACACAATTGGGCTTATGAATGGTATGGTATAAAGTTTAGGAGTACCCTTGTTTGAAGGGGTACATCACTCACAATCTCTAGTAAACTATCACTTTTCAATCTTAGTCAATTGGAGTATTGAGTTGAAGTTTTTTGTTGTTCAAGTTTCATCACAATATGTCAAATAGCATTGCCAAAACTTTAGGGTATTCTACAAGCATAGATCCATCTTAACCCCATATCTATTAAGCGTGGAGAAGAATCAAAAGTACCCACATGTAAACTCTCGTTGCTTAAAAGATCCAAGGTTAATATGGATATATGCTAGTTTTTTCCTTTTCTTACATCAACGTTATTATTTTTTTTTACGTTAGACTGGAACTTCTAATTTTTGTTCCATTTTAATTTATTAGGATTAGACACATTATCTAACAAAACTCTTGCCCTTGGGCTCTTGGTGCAGCCACTTTCAATCTTATTCAAGGGTTTGACAAGATTTTTGCAATGCAAGTTGCATCATAATACATTAAGTAGCATTACCAAAACCTCAAAATGTTATTCTACTAGCATAGGTCCATCTCAACCCAATATCTATTAAGCACAAAGAGGAATAAAAAAAACATGTGCAAACCTCTCCCTACTTAAACAATCTGAGGTTAAGATGGATCTAAGCTAATTTCTTATTTTTTTTAATTATTTTATTATATCAACCTTTTCTTTTCATTTCACATTAGACTTGAAAATCAATTATTTTCCATCACCTCTTCCAACAAAGGTTGTAGAGTGAAACTCCCTTAAATCTTGGTCAAACAAAGTATTGAGTTCAAGGGCCTTTTTGTGGCTCAAGTTTCATAATTATGTGTCTTGGAATCACCAAAACTTCAAGATGTTTTTCTATTATGAATGAATGATTTGTCATCATGTAAGTCATCTATACTATAGTAGACATATTCCAACATTGCTTCTATTTCACAGTTTCAATTACAACCACCAAAGCTATGTCCTTGAGATATCTAGAGTTATGTAAGAAGCGACTTCATTCTTCATAGATTGTGTTCCATCATCCACAATTCCAGGTGAAGTCACCAAAATTTCAAGATGTTTTTTCTATTATGAAGGAGTGATTTTTCATCATGTAAGCCATCTATACTATAGTAGACATATCCCAACATTTCTTTTGTTTAGATCGCAGTTTCAATTACAATCACCAAAGATATGTCCTTGAAATATCTAGAGTTATGTAAGAAGCCGCTTCATTCTTCATAGATATTAGTGTTTCCATCATCCACAATTCCAAGTGAAGCATATGTGCATGTAGTAATTAGGGATAGCAAAATGTTAAAAATGATAGACTTATCAAAAAAATGAGAAAGACAAGAAACTCACATCATTAAATGATAGCATCCCAACTTCCTGAGATTGGACATAGATTGAATGGTTATAAGAAACAATAAGCCTGTTCGAGATGTCAATATTGGGTTTCAAGGAATGGCAAGGACTTTTTTTATTTTAAAGCTTTTGATATAAAAACCACTGTGTTCCAGCCTTTGTTAAATGCTTGAACTTGGATACTTTTGATATGTTGCTTGTCAATTTTAATGCATTTTTGGCCATTACATGGTTGGCATTAGTTGTTCAGGACTTCCTAAGAAATATAATATATTCCTGTTGATTCAAAGAATATGTTACATATGTTGTATAGATTTTGATGTATTAAATATTTAAAGGATTCACTTTCTTGCAATTGTATTTAATATTTGTAACAGTTTAGAAGATTGCTTCTTTGACTAGAATTAACTTTGCATGTCTATTATGGACATAAAGCTCAGAGCTATAATGGTGTAGACTATAAGCACTTGATGATGTCACCCATGCTGCTAATCTTTGATACAATTTGTAATCACACAATAAAATCCAGTCCATTGAAACTCATAATGTAAGTTACTTAATTCCCTTAATTCTACCCATTTAACATTGCACAAACCCGTTCATCTTAATAGCAATGAGCTACACAAGATGATTTATATTATAATAAATGGAACAATCAATAAAATCACATGCAATTACTTAAGAAGACCATCCCACAACAAAAGAGTTGACAATAGGAATGGATTTTAGTAATCCTAATTTCCACTTTGTTCCTTGTTCTGACATATGTGCCTTAGTAAAGAACATGGAGTTCAATGCTTTAAAAAAATCCTAAATTCACCACTTCCATCACAATAACATATTACAATTTTTTGTAATATTTCCTTCATTATCCATAGTACTGCAAACCATTTTTCGAACAAGATGATGCACATATCTAATCTATTTAAAACAGTGCAGTTAGCAACCCCCCGACTGGAGCTTTGCCACTTTGAGTGAAGTAGAAGCAAGAACATTAACTTTAACCTGCCCTATCATGAATCTATACAAATGCATTGCATGCCTTGGAAAACCAATACATAGATAGGGAAGAACGACAACAAACTTGAAGAAAAACAAGGAATATGAAGCCAACTTACCCTGATTCAAAAGCCGGCTACAGATGGGCAGCACTTACATAAAGGGGCCTAACTTCTGGCACTCAGCCAACAATTTGTTGGATATAATATTGAGAGGGGGGGGTGAATCAGTATTAGCAAATCAATAACTTTTTCATTTCATATTCTTATTCATATACACTACTTTAGTTAAGGGAACTCGCATGTACATGCAACTGTGTTTAATGCAACTAGCGTATATCCAGTAAACTTGTGATTCAGTTAATTCATCATATATTGATCTTTGATTAGTACATCAAAAATTCATTAACCATAAAAACAGTAAGCAAGTGCAGTAAAACAAAACAGATCATCACACATAAGAAACACACATGAACACCATGATTTAAGGTGGAAACCCAATGCGGGACAAAAACCACCTGTTGTTGTTTTCTATAATATAAGAAAAAACATGTTTACAATCTTGTACTAGCACAGATGCATACCAGTATGTAGGCACCCACCCGCAGAAGGCTACAACCTTCTCTCGTTCTCCAGCTTCTACTGGAAGGGAGCTACAACCCCCTAGCTCTTATACTATCCGATATATTTACTAATACATAGGCACCGACCTACAGAAGGCTATGACTCTCTCTTTTCTTCCAGGGACCATGTTTCATAAATTTTCAGACTGTATCCATCAATAACATCAAAGCACAAAATCAATCACCATTGTAATAGAACCAGCAACTACATCTGTATCATCAATCTCTGAATCACCCAACAACTGAATCACTGAAACCTAAAACCCTGTTATCAAAACACAGTCACCAGAACACAGAGCAGAACCCAGAACTCTGCAACAACCACTTGAACCAACAGCAACCTTAAATATCAAATCACATAATGTATACGCTACTTGACTGTGTCAAACCAGCGTGTATACGCCCTTTCACCATAGGGAACCAGCGTACAGATCTGAAAATAATTACTTATACCTTCGTACAATTTTCAACTTCAGATATACCCAGAACATCAGATATAAAGGATAATACATGCGTCAGTATTTAGATCTGAACTATTCATGATCATACCATATAATGATACTGCATTTTAGTCTTCATGATCCTGGTTCATCAACCTACATTCGCCACATAGGTGCATCCTTAGCAAAGCATCACATACACATAACCTACATACTAGATCTCACACTTCATCAGATATTCATCACTTCCACACCTGGCCTAATGATCTTCTCCTCCTTTTATAGTTTTAGGCCTTTCTCAATAACATGGACCAAAACCACTTATCACCAATACCTTGGACCAAATACCTAGGTTCAATACCTCGGACCAGATACCATGGACCAATACCATTAACCAAAATACCATGGACCAATACCGCAAATAAAAACTTAGTTTTCCAACATGTACGCACTTTCCCTTCTGTGAAACTGCGTGTGTATGTCATACGCACCTTTTGTTTTGTTAACCCACATGTATATGCTCCTTTGCCAAGGTGAACCTGCGGTATACCTCTTTTTCTTCATTTTTTGTAGTCTGATCATTAATTATTTTCTATTGACCTGTTGCATTGTGATCTGTCATCTGAGTGGGTTGCCATCAAGGACAACACCTGAATCATAATGCGAATACAATTATGTCAAGTATCGGTTGCTATTGCTACTGTTGCAGTGGCATGAGATTTTCGGATCCAAGAAACCATGGATACCAAAACAAGAGAAGAATCAGTCAATTGAAAATGCAAGAATATTACAGTCAAAATAGAAATTGCTACTGCTTGCACTGAAAATAGCACTGCCAATATAGAAATATCCGCTGCTCACACCGAAACTAGAAAATTAGAATTTGTGAACCATGATCGAAAACTCTATTTCAAAACAATTTTATACAGGATGAATTCATGAAAAACGGGAGCCAAGGAGCCATATACACCATGAATCCATGAAAACAGGGAGCGATATACACGATGAATCTAGAATTCATGAAAAGAGGGGACTAAATCCGTGAAAACAGGGAGTTGCCTCCATTTGAAAACAAATTAACCTCCGCCCTCCATTTCAAAACAAATCTAGCCTCCCAAGACCAAATTGACCCTCACAAACCACTCCCAAACCAGAAAAACCAAACTATAAATAAACAATATGGCGATTTTAAGGGAATACGATTTCCCAAAGCAAGCGAATCGGGCCAAATGAAGGTTCAGTTAGTTTATCCGCCCATTTTTTATTTTGGGCTAAAATCAATTTTTTTTTTTTTTTAAATAAAATTGGGGCTAACTATATGAAAAGGGTTTTTAATAAAAAAAATTGCCCTCTTAAAATGTAAAAACCCTCAAATTTCTCCTTTGGGCTAACATTCGCCCCTAAAATTTACCATGATAGGGATATCCATCAAGATTAGACTCAAGGAACATGGTACGGAAATTAGAAATGGTAGATCTAGATTTTCACCCCTTGCAAAACTCTGAGAAAAAACATGCCACCATGTTTTCCTTGAAGACATAAAAATTATCACCAAAGAAAAGCATCAATATAAGTGTAAGATCTGTGAGGCCCTTGAAATTATAAATCATCCTGAAATTCTTAATAGAGATGGAGGCACGGATGTCAATAGAAGTTGGATCCCCTTAGTTACTCACTCAAGTACCCATGTCTCGCATCGTTGACTTGCACCTTTCTCCCTCCTTTACTCATTTTTAACCTCATTTTACCTTTATTTTGTTTCCTCTCCTCCTCATTTATTTCCCTCTTACTCGTCTCTTCACTTCCCTCTTCCTTATCCCAACCATAACTATCATATCATCTCAACCACATATTCCCTAATAATTTCACTAACATCTCCTAATAATTATCAAATTAATAACAACAATAATTAATTTATTATAATAAAATTAGGTTAATAATATTGAATATTATATTTATTATTATTATTATTATATTAACTTTAATTATTAGTTTTAATGTAGTAATTAACAATAATAATAATATTATTAATAAAAATAACAATTATGATTTATTATCAATTTATATGATAATTAATAATAAACATACAATAACCTATTATATAGTTAAATTTATAAAACTTTATATATAAAAATAAAAATAATAGTTAATAATAACAATTATTGTTTTATTATCATTAATAACTTTATTATTAGTATTAATTAATCACGTTAAACACTAAATAATAATAATAATTAATAATAACAATAATAAATTATAATCTTAATTATTACCATATTTATTATTATATAATATATTTTACACTATTAAGAAATAGGATAAAAAAATTTAGGGTTAGTGATTTAATTCCCTAATATTTAAAATAATTAAACAAGTTTGCTCTTTCATGTTCTCCTATTCTATATAAATCTCCTACCCTATGCACTCTTCTCTTTAGGAATTATTGTGATGATGAGTCTTGTTATAGAATCAAAACATCGATTCTTAAATGGCTATTGTGGAATCAGTTCCAATCACTAAATCTCAAGATAACATCCACATAAATCTTCATACAATCAACTTTGACTAGGTTGAATTATACATACCTCTAGCATTTATGAAACTATACATTCAATTTCACTCTTTTGAGCATGGGAATATCTATAAGGCCTGATGTTTGGAGGAGCACTTCCTAGAATAGTGAATAGCATGATAACAAACATGAATGATGGGAAGCCTTTGGGAGTCTCAAATACCTTAGAATGATTGTCCATAACTTTTTGGATATCTAGAGAAATAGATGATTTCGATGATTGAACCTCTAATGAGAATAATTGTGAAATTACGCCTCATTTTTATTTATTCAAAATCTTTTTCATGCTATTAGAGTTTATTATCTTCATGGTAAATTTTAGGGGCAAATTTTAGCCCAAGGTCGAAATTTAAGGGATTTTTCATTTTATAGGGGCAAAATTTGTATAAAATACCCGTTTCATATATTTAGCCCAACTTTTATTTAAAAAATAATTATTTTTTCCATTTTAGCCCCAAAAAAGGTGAGGATAATCTATGAAAAGACTCATTTGACCCGATTTGCCTAGTTTGGGAGGTTATATTCCATTCAATCGCTTGATTTTCTGCTTTGCAATGTTAAATTTGTTTGCAATCGCCCATTTTCTAGTTTGGGAGGTGGTTTGGGAGGTTGTATTTGGTCCCAATTGCCCTGATTTCTTCTGTGAATGGCTCCCTATTTTCAAATCTGGTTTTCATCGATGGCGAGGGTGTAAATAAATAAAAATATAAATAAAGTGGAGGTATGGTAAATAAATAAAAATATAAATAAACTAGAGGTATGGTAAATAAATAAAGCTCTTTTTATATTTAGTCCATAACCCTCTTTCTATTTAAGAAGGCTCAAAAAAGAGGTTTTATTTAAGTGAATCCTATGGGCCAAATACCATATTTATAAAAGAGGTATAGTAAATAAATAAAAATATAAACAAACGAGGTATGGTAAATAAATAAAACATTTTTTTATATTTACTCCATAAGTCACCTTATATTTAAGAACACTCAAAAAATGAATTATATTTAGGTGAAGCATATGGGCCAAATTCTATGGGCCAAATACCATGGGCCAAATACCATGATTCCTTGCAAATATTAATACCATGCAAATAAATATTATTAACCCTAATATTAGTATTAATAAAAATAAATATGGCACATG